>JBBPBX010026492.1:0-14713 GCA_038048925.1 Garcialebias charrua | reverse complement strand
TATATATATAATATATATATATATAATATATATATATATATATATATATGTATATATATATGTATATGTATATATATATATATATATACATACATACATACATACATAGTACATACATACATACATACACACACACATATACATTGGTCACTGTTGTGTTGTTTTACTTTGTAATAAATGAATAAAAAAGCATCTTGTTCATCATGAAGCATTGGTTAAATTAACAGTTTTTTATTTTTAATATTGAAAAAAACAAAACATTTTAAAAACTTTATTCACTGAAATATATTCAAGTTACTATTTTTGATGCAGTCAATAATTGACCTGTTACAATGAGTATCATTATGTAGGTCTAACTATAAAGACTATCTCATTGTTGTGTCAACCAGTGGACAGTCTTATGTTATATGATGAACCTCATATTTTCTTTAAAAAGGGCTCATGCATGTGTTTTTTTATTCTTTATGTAGCAGCAGTGTATCAGGGCGAGCACTTTGCTGCTATTCCCGTAACAAAATAAAGCCCTATTTCCCTAAACCAGAAGCACTTGTCTATCATATTACCACATGAGTCTCACACACAGCTTGACCCAGTGTTAAGTGTCCACGCTAAATTTCATTGCCTCCATCTCCTGGAAGGCCTGCCAATATACTGGCAGTGAATTCCTAGAGGAAAATAAATGGCAATAAAAAAGAGAAATGATAGCCCCTCCAAGCCAATAGGAGAGAACTTTTGCTCTGCTTTCTTTTTTCCCATACCACCCTTTATTGAGGCTGGCCAGCACAGAGAGCTCTGGTTTTACACACTGCCTGGATTAGTAGTTGATTGTGAGTTTGAAGCTAATATTGAAACAGTTACACTCCTAGGGAAGGCAAGGGATTTCATGTAATTAATTGCATGCTGATTTATTTTTGTATTGTTGTGTTGATAAGCATTTAATTGGGCCATCTAAACTGTGATCATTTTCAGTTTTTCAGAGCCATCTGGGAAAAGGATCAAGCAACAGTATTCTCTCGGTTTATTTGTATTTATTTATTTTATTTTTATTTTTTTGCCCTACTTAGGAAATGTTAAAGCTCAGGGAATTGGAGGCACATAAAGTGGACAGGAAGGTTATTTAACTGCCACACCGGGCTACTTTAACAAGTTGTTCAAATATGATCTGAGAGAGTAGATGTCTCCAACTGCTCTTATATTCTCCCATCCCTCCACCACACACTTTTTCCTCCACCTGCTCAGCTCATTATTAAATCTGGGAATTGTCCCCATAACTCAATCTACTAGACTACTACATTATATGACCATTTGTGAGGGGGGTGATTGCGACGCAGGGCAGAAGATGGATGTTAAAAGCATATTGATTTGTCTGTAATGTCGTCATAGATTAGAGATTTATGGCAATATATAAATGCAGCCACAAACTCTAGTAGCCTCCAGCCTGTGGTAGAGGAAATGGACTCCATAGTATGACTGATGAGATCAAGGCAGTGCTTTCAACCATGTTTACCCCCTCCCACTCCACTCTTATGAGCCTCCATTTCACCAGTTCCTCTTGCTCTCAGGATGCTTTCAGCCGGCAGCTGATGTGACTAGTCCTCGATGGCTCCATAGCATTGCTTAGACTTCAAATTCCGGTGCAGCAATCATAAAAGCCTCCTCTGTGACTTGAGACAGTTAGGGCAGGCTTGCCTGGTACCACTGAACATACATCCTCTAGAAAGCAAGTTGCTTCAATATCATTCACTCATATTGATGTTGGGAATTGAAAGACTTTTTACTGTATATTTTTTTTATTAATTTTATCTGTTTTATATACATGTACTGTATGGTAAAAGTCTTAAGCCAAACAGTTAAAAAGGGTGCCAAAAAAGTGTGCTGGTGAAGATTCTCAGTCGTCCAGGACATGATAAATCAAAAAAGGCGTTCAATACAGATACAACTGGACTTCATTTGTAACAGAAGACGTTTCGCTCATCATCCGATGAGCTTTCTCAATTCAATGAGGAGACTGTGAGAGGGAGAGAGAAGTTATAAGCAAGCTGGGCCACTGGTACACACCAAACTAGGTAAATTGGAAGCTAATACACACACATACTTGGGATAACACGTGCCTGTGACCCATTCAAAGTTCAGTGTGTGAAAGCAGAGCTTACAGAAAACACACACACATCCTACTGTATGTAAATTGACAAAAAACACACTTCACACATTGATAACAGGGACCTGTCAAAGTCTTTGTTAGTCTACCCTGATGCATGCTCAATAATCCAGGTAGAAAAATCCAAAAAAGCTCCAGAGGACCAGACTTAGCTTTTTTGGATCTTTGTTAGTCTAATTCACAAGTGAGGCTCCTCTGTTTTCATCAGGTGGGAAGCGTCTGGGAACCAGCTGCAACCATAAGTTTTAGAAAGTTGAAATCTGAGACCTCCTCCTCTGTTTAACAATGGTTTCTCTCGTTTTACATAAACTGCTTCCTTCACACCCCTCTCAAACCACCTATGCTCTCTGTCTAAAATGTGCACATTCTGGTCCTCAAATGAGTGACCCTTGTCCGTGAGGTGGAGGTGAACAGCTGAATTTTGCCCAGAGGAGGAGGCGCTCCTGTGTTGGGACATTCTTCTGTGGATGGGCTGTTTAGTTTCTCTAATGTAGAGGTCTGGACAGTCCTCGCTGCACTGGACAGCATACACTACATCACTCTGTTTGTGTGTTGGTGTTTTGTCCTTAGGATGGACCAGTCTCTGTCTGAGAGTCCTGTTGGGTTTGAAATGTACTGAGATGTTGTGTTTGTTGAAAATCCTTCTGAAATTCTCTGATAGTCCAGCTTATAACTTCTCTCTCCCTCTCACAGTCTCCTCATTGAATTGAGAAAGCTCATCGGATGATGAGCGAAACGTCTTCTGTTACAAATAAAGTCCAGTTGTTTCTGTATTGAACGCCTTTTTTGATATGCCAAAAAAGTGGTTCAAACAGAGGACCAGTTTAAATTCATTAACACAAGTCAGATACTTGACACGTTGGTTGTAGGTTCCTTAATATGTTTATGTTTATGTTTATGTTTATTAAATTTGTTCATTTTTTTACAAAAGAAACAATACAAGACAATCCCATAAATGATAATGTACAAAAAAAAAAATGAAAGGTAGCAGAAAGAAGAATAAATCTTATTATATCTGCCCCTTTTCTCCAACAATCAGATTAAACAATAATAATCTTCAACCAACAGTACAAAATGACTAACTCTTTCTAATTTTCTAACTAATACAATACACATTACGCTATTTCATATATATTTTTAACACATTCGTTTTGATCATTTTCTTAAATGTAAACATTGACTTGGCATTTTTAACTACATTCTCCAAGCCATTCCATAATCTAATTCCCTGGATTGAGGTAGAACGTCCCTTCAAACTAGTTCTGAATTGTGGTTTTACAAACATCTCTGTCCCCTTAAGATTATAACAACTTTGTCTTTTAACAAAATGCATTTGGATATTTAAAGGTAATGCATTATTTTGAGCCCTATACATAACTGATAAAATATTATAGTCTACCAAATCATGGAACTTCAATAACTTCAGTTGATAAAATAATGTACTTGATGGATGACAGTAATGTTTTCTAGTGATAATTCTTACAGCTCTTTTCTGTAATACAAAAATAGGCTTTGTGATTGTTTTACACGCATTCCCCCAAACATCAATACAATAGATTAAGTGTGGAACAATGATTGTGTTATACAACAAATACAGAGCTTTATCATTCAATAGGTCTCTGACTTTGTACAGTACTGCTATCGATTTAGCTATTTTTATTCTTACAGAATTTATGTGTTGTTTCCATGTCAGTTTGTCATCAATGATAACACCCAAAAACTTCACCTCACTCACTCTACAAATCTCAACACCCTCAATTTTGAGTGGAACATCAACAGTTTGGTCGTTTCAGTTGATGTTGTCTTTAGCTCTTTCTACATCAAAATTGAAGATTATCGAAAAAAATCTATCAAAATTTTCTTGGCCAGTTTTGGCCAACTGTCATGAGAAGTCAGCACTACATAAAATGTGCTCAGTTTTTAAGCAAAATTAGAAGTGATACAAATATTTTACTTTTAAAATATCATGTTGGAGGCCAGATAAGCTGTTAACAAGGGACATATTTTGCCCCCCAGGCTTTAAGTTTGACGGGATTTAAACATTAATGAAACAGTGTTGTGTGTACACAAAATAGAGAATAGAGCTAAGGTGTGGCTTTAGGATTTTTACTAGCAGGATGTCACAAAAATGCAAGCCTGAAATAGTATCACTATTGTATTATTTGTTCTACCTTTTATGAAGGGAGGTGACCCCACATCGCTGAACAACCATCGACCAATCTCTAAACTCTGCCTTTTAGCCAAGTTTCTAAAAACATTGATGAACGCTCAAATAAAAAATTACCTGGACTCATTTAACATCTTATGGGGGAGTGGTGGCGCAGTGGTTAGAGACGGTGGGCCTGTGATCGGAAGATCGCCGGTTCAAGCCCTGGAACCGACAACATAAAAAATGTGGATGGAAAAAGGTGAAACACCCTCACCTGCCTCCATCCTCATTCGCCCCACTTTGAGCCCCTGAGCAAGGCCCTTAACCCCCACCAGCTGCTCCCTAACAGGTCTCTCTTGAAAATGAGTTATCGTGGCTCAATGAGACTACCTGGTTAAATAAAGGGTAAATGAAAAAAAAAAACTCCATCAATCTGGTTTCAGGAAACAACACAGCACAACGACTGCTTCACTGAAGGTTCTTAATGACGTTGTTGAAGCATTGAATGCTAAGGATTATTGTGCTGCACTTTTCTTAGACCTGTCTAAAGCTTTTGACACTGTGGATCATAACATCTTGTGTCATAAGCTCTCAGAAATTGGTTTCTCAGATCACACCATTGGTTGGTTTTCTAACTATCTTTCCGATCGGATGCAATGTGTTCAACATAATGGTGTACCACAAGTCTGAGTCTTAGGACCCACCATCTTTACAATCTACATAGGTAATGTAGGTCAGAGCATCCCTGATGAATCTTTACATTTCTTTGCTGATGGCACAGTCATTTATTGTCGAGCTAAAACAGTTGCTAAGGCTTTCCAGCTTTTGAAATCCACCTTTGACATCATCCAGTCAGATTTGTTCCATCTCAAACTTGTCTTAAATGCTGATAAAACCAAACGGATGTTTTTTCCAAACAGGAAGTCAGTCCCAGCAGTTCTTCCTCTGATTTTATCATCAAATGGTGTCCCTATTGAGTTTGTTGATTCCTATAAATATTTGAGTATCCTGGTCGATTTGCATCTCTCTTTTAAACTCCACGTGGAAAACCTATTAAAGAAACTGAAAGTTAAACTGGGTTTCTTTTTCAGAAACAGATCCTGTCTAATTGTGAATGTTAGGAAACACCTTGTATCTGTGACTTTTCTTCCCTCCATTAATTAGGGTGACATTATCTACATGAATGCTCCTACAAGCACCCTGCGGATGTTGGATGCTGTCTATCATGGTGCACTAAGATTCATAACTGGCTGTGATTATCGTACCCACCACTGCACCCTGTATTCACTGGTTAACTGGACATCATTAACCTCACACAGACTCTTCCACTGGTACATTTTCATCTTTAAATCACTTCTTGGTCTGCTGCCCTCATACATCTCCTCCTACATGTCTCTGCGTGAGTGCAGCTACAGTGTGCGCTCTCAGGACATGATTACCTGCAGTGTTCCCTCAGTGAGGACTGAACTTGGCAAAAAGGCCTTCTCCTACTCTGCTCCTGCTTCATGGAATATCTTGTAAAAAGATCTGAAGCTCTCGACCTTGACTTCTCTAAGCGGCTTTACACAGCTATTAGGTTCCTGGTAAAAACCAATACAGTACAGACATGTTCCTGGTTTTAGTTTTCTACACCGCCTTATAATCTGTTTTTTTTTTCTTCTTGTCACTACTTTTCCTTTTGACTGTCCTTTAAGTTTCTATTTTGTTTTGATTTGTAAAAAAAAAAATTTGTATGCCTCTTTTGTGACTGTCTATTATTGTCATCACTCTTTGTTAAAGAAAGCAGGTCTCTCTTTTAAATGAGTCCCCGAAGCTCAATGGGATTAACTTGTATAAATAAAGGTTGAATGATTTGAATGGGCGGCCGTGGTGTAGTGGTAATGGCAGTCGTCTCCCGATCGGAAAGTTGGCGGTTCGACTCCCGGGACCCGCACCATGTGTCGTTGTGTCCTTGGGCAAGACACTTAACCCTGAGTTGCTCCCGGTAGGACTGGAAAGCACCTTGCATGGTAGTCTGCCGCCACCGGTTTATGAATGTGTGTAGCATTCAATATATGTGTAGCACTTTGAGATTTTCAGTAATGAAAAGTGCGTTATAAATTGAATTAATTATTATTATTATTATTTTGGTATTGTATGGTATGGTAATGTGTGGTATTGCATGAGGAAATCTGGAGTGGCAGAAAAGTATGTTAGACTGGTACAGGACATGTGACAGCAGGACAGTGGTGAGATGTGCTGTAGGAGTGACAGATAGCTTCAAGGTGGAGGTGGGATTGCATCAAGGATCAGCTCTGAGCCCCTTCTTGTTTGCTCTGGTGATGGACCAACTAACAGATGAGGTCAGGCAGGAATCCCCATGGACTATGATGTTTGCAGATGACATTGTGATCTGTGGTGAGAACAGGGAACAGGTGGAAGAGAACTTGGAGAGGTGGAGGTATGCACTTGAAAGAAGAGGAATGAAAGTCAGCCATAGTAATGCCTGGTCCCCACCAAACTTGTCAGAACGCTCCTGCCGCCCCCTTTTGGCCGCTTGTCACTGATGCCAGGCACCCACTGGGACGCGTCTGATGGGGAGGCAGAGGGTCATCAGTTGTTGTGTTTTCATGCTGCTGGCAGATAAAATCAGCAGCACGTGACCCCCGCTCCTACTGGAGTGGGTTTTCTATGAGCCGAACTGCATCTCAGACAGTCTTTGTTGAGATTAAAACTTTTTTTATGTTTGGGGTGATCAAACGCTGGAGTGGACAGGAGCAACTGTTTAAAATGCCAAGTTTCTTACCGGAGTTTGGTTCCAATTCATGGAGGCTCGATCAGGTAAGTTTAAAAAGTCCAAAAAAAGTCCCGTTGTCGTTGTGTCATCACATAGCAGAGGCTCTCCCGACTGTTTGCTGGACGCGTCGAGCCACCAGAGATCGAATTTTATGACGTTGGCGGCTCGACGCGTAGGTTGCTTTGGACGCGCGCGTGCGTGGAAAGGAACTGCCGTGTGCCGGCGCGCCGCTTCAATCACTCAAAACGCGCCGCTTCACGGTTCGCCGTGCCTCGACTCGTCTCCACATAGACTTTGAATGTAAACCGGCCGCTTCAGCCGCCCGACAGGGGTCCGGTGGGTACCAGGCATAAGACAGAGTACATGTGTGTGAATGAGAGGGAGGCCAGTGGAACAGTGAGTTTACAAGGAGCAGAGGTCACAAAGGTGCAGGACTTCAAGTACTTGGGGTCCACTGTCCAGGAAAATGGGCAGTGTTCATTCATTAATTCAACCTTTATTTAGTCAGGTAAATCTTATTGAGCCTCATGGGCTCATTTACGAAAGCGACTTGCTAAAACTAAAGAATGATGAACAGCAATGGTAGAATTTCCTTAAACAATAAACAATAGAAAACAAAAGAGAGAAAAAAAACAACAGAGAGAAACACATTTCTTTTTTAACAAAGTATCAAAAAAACTAGCAAAACATTATAAGGTAGACTTATAAAATCAAGGACAGGAACAAATCTGCATGTGTGGTGTGAAGAGGTGAAAAAGAGAGTCCGGGCAGGATGGAGTGGATGGAGAAAAGTTTCAGGAGTGATGCGTGACAAAAGGGTGACAGCAAAGGTCAAAGGAAACATTTACAAGACAGTGATGAGACCAGCTGTATTGTATGGTCTGGAGACAGTGGCATTGACAAAAAGACAGGAGAAAGAACTGGAAGTAGCAGAAATGAAGATGCTGAGGTTCTCCTTAGGAGTGACAAGGATGGATAAGATCAGGAATGAGATCATCAGAGGTACAGCACATGTTGAACAACTGGGAGATAAAGTTAGAGAGGACACACTGAGATGGTTTGGACATGTCCAGAGGAGGGACAGTGGGTATATTGGTAGAAGGATGTTAGAAATGCAGCTGCCAGGAAAAAGACACAGAGGAAGGCCAAAGAGGAGATATATGGATGCAGTTAGAGAGGACATGAAGGTAGTTGGAGTGAGGACAGAGGATGCAGAGGACAGAGTGAGATGGAGGAGGATGACTCACTGTGGTCATACCTGAACAGGGAAAAGCTGAAAGAAGAAGATTGTATTATTGTATTATTATAATATTGGGTCAGTGTTACGTGGCCTAACAATATATAGGTCGGGTACAAAGATAGACAATTAACCAAAACCTCTTTAAAAGGTTAATGGAAAACCTGACTTCTTGGAAGCAAAATAGGTTTTGAACAAGTTAATGATGGCTTTAGGGTTGGCTTGTTAGATTTGATTTGATTCCACCATTTTAAACTAAAAACTTTTTAATGTAGGAAAATGAAAAAGTCGTTGCCTGTTTGGTCAGACTTTGAACATTTTCATTGCGTGTGATCTCATGCAGTGATTTTGAGATGCCATGCCCAAAGTATATGTTGTGAATAACTCTCAGCTACAACCACATCAAGTTTTAGCTCAGGGTTTCTAAAACTAACTAATTTTGTGATGTAGTTTGTGTATTACAGTTAGAACATTTAAGTAGAGTTATTCATTTTGTGATGTAGTTTGAAGGTTATCATTGGTTGAACAAACTGTGAAATAAGGGGCAGATATAATAAGATTTCATCTTCTTTCTGCTCCTTTCATTTTATCCTACTTGTATTCTTGTATCTGATGAAACTGTTTTGTATTGTTCTTTTAAAATGAATGAATAAACATCAAATCAAATCAAAAATGTACATCTATTTTTGTGCAGGCTAGTTGTGTTTAGCTGTTATTAATTGAACTGACTCCTAAAGTTAATTAGATGTTCAAACAGTGAATAATGTATGCATGTTTTATTAAAATATGCAGAGTGGTTCATGAGGTATTTTGGTAACATACATGCACACACAAACACGGGCAAAAACATTATCCTCTGCCTTTTGGCGGTGGGCGACAAAGTACCACACTGTTTTACTGCAAGTGACTTCATAATCAAACAGCAAGCTTTAGGATAAACATGCCACTTCTTTTAATATGGCTTGTGCACAGCAATAAAAGAATGTGACGTCCATGCTTCATGGGCAGAGATTAAAAAGTGGTGTTAGACATTTTAATAGCATGAAAGCTCGTAACGTTTTTGCTAAACACAAAGCAAACAGTAACAAGTGTAGCAGTGGACGTGAAGCATGATGCTCAGTGACAGGCTGTGAGCGAGGGCGGCAGAAGGGCTTATGGGTGACAAGAAGGTCAGGCAGGGCTCCTGTCTGTGAAAGTTAAAGCAGCTGGGCCTCAGGGGCAAGTACAGGGTCAGCTCTCAGCCTCTGTGATAGGCTCGCCCACACAGCCGCTGTCAGACCAATGACATAGAGTCCGATGCCTGCCCTGTATAGACCCTGACTAACCCACAGCCTCCATTTTCACATTAGACTTGTCAGATAAAGGCAGCAGTGAGATAAACAGGCCCGGCAGTTTCCAACTGCTGTTGTCAACCAGCCCTAGGTGGTGTTTTGGGCTCACTGTGAGGCTGATGTGATGTGGAGTCTGGGATGGACATAATTAGTGAACCTTAATGTGGTTTAATGTTTGGCTAAGTCATTACCTCGGGTTATAGGAGAGCATCTCCAGAAAGTCGAATGAAATTCTTTAAGTTCATTTTAACTGCTCAGTCATTAAACTCTCCTCCACTTTAACAGCTCTGGTACATGGACCTCCGGGGACAACATAAAGGAGATATTCAAAGTGTAGTGTGTAGAAACTGAAGGATTTGACAGTGCTGCTGGAAAAGGGCGATTTATTATCAGCAACAGAGCCTCAGCAGTGGATTATCTATAAAACTTTCATGGTTTTCCCTTAGTGGCAAGCAGCCATAAAACTTCCCAAATGAGGGACTTGTTAATTTACTTGTTAGAGCAAATTAAAAATTTATAAGCGCTTTTAGGTAAATGAGATCCTCTTTCATTGCCGTCCTAGTGGGATTCTTTATGCCAGATCCTGCGAGGACAGGTTAGCTGTTGTGAAAGCCGCAGAAGAACAATAAAAGCCGTTAAATTGTTCCAGGTTTTATTACCAGCGAGCTCCGCAGCTGCTGTAGTGCGTAACTAAGGGAAACCAGGAGCTGATGGCAGCAGAATCCCTCTGAGGCCACTAGAAAGCTGAGGCTAGTTTCTCTCCCTTTTTTCCTGTCTTTGTGGGATGAGTGGCGGCAGTGGCGGCAGTGGCGGCAGGGGGTGTGGGGGATTGGTTGTGTATGACTCTGTTTAAAAAGGCCTTTGTGGTTAGAAATGTTAGCAGGCCTACTTTCGTGCTCGATTGCATTTGGGCTGTAGTGCAGCCCCTGAGAATAGGTCAATACACTTGTAAAATCCCACTATGGCAATGGTGAGCACTTTTCACTAAGTGAGAAAATAATTGACTTCACATGCTCATGACGTACTGTAATAGAGGTTTATTATGTTGTAAGCTAAAAGTGTTGTTAGATATTCCATTGTAACTTTTATCTTTGCTGATGTTTTGAACAAAACCCCTGATTCATGACAATGAATGCTACCACATTATTTATCTTCATCATCATCAGCCATTACAAATACACAGCTTGAGATGTGCACAAGATGTTTGTGAATAACGTGGCTGCCACAACAAAAATGAAATTGTATTTAAAAAGACACTTAGCAAGAAATGTCATTGTCACTGAAACTAAAAGGCAATAAATGTGGTTCCAGGTTGAAAACTTTAGGTTATGTTATTCTATGTGTTTTTTCCAATATTACCAGTTTCTGTTTCATGTTTTTGCTGCTAAATTGTTTCGTTAGACCTTTCTTTTTGTGTTTTTCCGTTACTTGTAAATTCTGCAGGTTTGTGGATTTTCACGTCTATTGTATCCCTCACTTCCCTTCATTATTCATTCAGTACACCTGTTGTTCTGTAATCTCCTTCACATTCCACGAACCAAGTTAAGGACCATGGGAGACCGGGCATTCTGTGTGGCTGCCCCCCGCCTATGGAACTCCCTCCCTGACTACCTGAGAGCTCCACAGTCACTGGTTGACTTTAAACAAGGCTTAAAGACCTTTCTTTTTAAGCGAGCCTACTCTGCCTCCACATGATTTTATCTTAAATCTTAGTTGATACAGTACTATCATTGATTTACTTGATTTTATCACTTGTTTTTATTTGATCTTTGATTTTTAATGCACTTTGTAGCACTTTGAGATTTTCGTTAATGAAAAGTGCGTTATAAATTAAATTCATTATTATTATTATTATTATTATTATTATTATTGTTCATATCCATCTTCCCTGCTGCTGTCATTCACAAATCCCCCTCTCCAGCACCTGTACCCCTGGATTTTTCTTGTTCATTCTCAGCCAAAATTGTTGATGTGTAGTTTTCTTCTACTTCATGCATTTACATCTGTTGCAACTGAGTGAAACCTTTGCACATGATCATATGTAAAACTATCTTAAGTGAAAATCAGAGTCAGAGTACTTTTATTAACATTGCACAAGTTTACACCAGTACAGCGTGAATATGTACGCACAGTCATCCTGAAGGGGGCGAGTGTGTGAAGCTGCTGCTATCAGACCACATGAGACAACATATCACATTATGTTCTTCAGCGCTGCCTCTCCCATCCATATCGGGATGAAGGTCAAAGGTGTGAAAACAAGGAAAGAACCATGAGGGTCACAGCGTTGGTATTAAAAAAAAGATATATCACATTTTGTCTTTCATGACACCATATGAGACATCAGAAAAAACTATACCAGAAGCACATTTAAGACAATCACATGTTGCATTTTGAGACTGAGGCAGTGAGATTTCTGTCCATGAGACATTCCAGATAGCAAACAGTTCTGAGATGTAACCAGCCGGCCTCCGATAACGCTCATAGAAAAGTTCTCCGGGGGGGGGGGGGGGTAGGTGCAGCTGTTTGCCTCAGTAAAACACGTCTCAGGAGAAATTTGATATCCAGCCTTTTCCAAGGCTGTTTAGGGTAAGTCAGATAAGGATTACAAATATTTTTCACTTCAGGCAGACAGTATAATTTCCTTCAGCCTTGAGTCCTGCTGGGCAACTCTGATATGGTCCAATTCGGGACTTTTTCCACTGATCCAAGCTGTGGCCCTTAGATGTTGACCACAGCGTCCAGAGTCCCAATCCGAGCGGATACCTTCCGGATTAGCTCGTAAACAGCTGATTTCCGAGGTCACGGCGCAGATCAGATCGGGCGCTCCAGCATTAGGTCCTGCTGAATCTCTCCCTCATTTGCCGATAGGCCAGTGCTCCACAAAACGCCAAAAAAAGCAAAGCGCTGCCGTCGTAACTCCAATTTAATCCAGATTCTTCACATTCCCTCAGAGCACACAGAGAGCGAGACGCTCACCATTCCATCGGAATCCATGGCGTATCCTCTTGTTTCGTCTGCGGGGATGGGCCGGCTCCCCCGTGCCTTGCCTTTTGTTGAAATCTTTCAGTAGAGTTGATTGCCCATACCACCCAATCCATCTTAATCTTTGTTCGAGGTGCTTCATGAGAAGCTGCAGACAAGACAAGAAGCAACAGCAGGGAGGGAGGGGAAGGACGGGGGAAGGAAAAGACAGAAGCGACTGCCTCCTTCAGCTGCCAGAACAGAAAGCAAACGGCAATGACGCTGAACAAAATGACACCGTCTTTACTTTCTATTAAACACAAGGCTAAACACACACACTTAGCTTTAGTAAATTTTCTAACCTGCAGGTTGATGATAAAGTTGTGTTGCACATGCTTCACTTTGTTTAAATCAAAGACTGAAGAACTCCTGTTTAAACTAATGGTTCAATTTCTGCTTGAAGATATAGTAAAACCATATGTTACAAAAATAATTACATGCAAAATCCTCTGATAGTATACATAGAGACCATACAGTCATGCTTGAAAGTTTGTGAACCCTTTATAGAATGTTCTATATTTCTGCATAAATATGAAATCAGATTTCACACAAGTCCTAAAAGTAGATGAAGAGAACCCAGTTAAACAAATGAGACAAACAAATTATACTTGTTCATTTGTTTATTGAGGAAAATGATCCAATATTACATATTTGTGAGTAGTAAAAGTATGTGAACCTTTGCTTTCAGTATCTGATGAGCATCAACAACTCTTTTTCGGAGCTCCTCAGAAATCTCCTTTGTTCCTCCATGATCAAAAGTCAAAGTCGACTTTATTGTCAAAACTGCAATATGTACAGGACATACACAGGATTGAAATAGCATTTATCTCAGTCCCTCGGTGCAACAGTAACCATTTAAACACTAAAACACTAAAACATTTAACAAACATAAGCATAAAATTAAATAATAAAAGTGTAATACTGTCCTGAGTTTTTGCATAGTACAGGTACTCCCCGACTTACGAGCGCATCGACTTACCAAGTTCCGGATTTATAAGCTGACTAACGAACCGTAAAGTTGTACAGAACATACAGAAAATACAGCACTGGTATGTGTTTTTAGGTGAAAGTGTGTTAGCTAACCGTTTGTAAACAAAGTTCTGTGCATGTTTATGAACTAGTATGTATGTTTGTGTTGAAAAACGGGTGTTTGTAGTAGCGCTAGCATACATTTTCCGACTTATGACTGAAAATCTGGACTTACGAGCGACACGTGTTTCGGGTTCCGACATACGAGATTTCGTGTTACGAGCACCTCGTAGGAACGGAACTCGCTCGTAAGTTGGGGACTACCTGTAGTATAAAAGTATAAAAAGTATATCTATAAAGTAAAATGAAGGTTCTGACATTGACATTTGTAATAGAGTGACAAAGCAGCATATGAAGTTTATGTACACAGTATATGTATGAGGTGTTGATATTGGTATAGAGGTAAAGTAGCATATGCATTAAGGCTAGTAAAAAGAATATATATATCAGCAGTAGTGTAGATATAAAAAGTAGTGTAAATTTAAATGTAAATGGTAGTAGGGCTATAGACAGTAATGTAATACAAACATTAGTGCAAATATGAGTAGTGCAAACTGAATGAGCACATGACCGTGAGTTTAGTGAATAACCCGTTTTGATGACAGAGTCCAGTTTTAAAATATTTGTGTTGTGTGGTAATGTGTGAAAGTTTTTTTTGTGATTAAGGCAGTACAAGTGGGAGGGGAGGCAGAGCAGGCAGAGAGTTTAGCATCCTGACTGCCTGATGAACAGAGCTGTCTCTCAGTCTGCTGGTTCGAGCCTGGAGACTCCTCAGTCTCCTCCCTGATGGCAGCAGGCTGAAGCAGCTGTGTAGTGGGTGTGTGGGATCACCTGCCATGCAGAGGGCTTTCCGAGTGAGGCGGTTGCTGTGTAAGTCCTGTAGTGAGGGGAAGGAGGTGCCGACAATCTTCTCAGCTGCTCTCACGATGCGCTGGAGGCTCTTGCGGCAGGATGCAGTACATGCACCAAACCACACCGTGATGCAGCTGGTCAGGACACTTTCTATGGCACC
>JBBPBX010026491.1:7467-38045 GCA_038048925.1 Garcialebias charrua | reverse complement strand
TTCGTAAATGAGCCCATGAGGTTCAAAAGATTTACCTGACTAAATAAAGGTTGAATGAATGAAAAAAATATATATTTTTTAGAGAGAAAGAAAGAAAAGAGAAAGTAAGACAACAAATCAACAATTATCAACCAAAAGAGCACAAGGCAAACACACCCAACCTCCGTCCACAATCCTGCAAAGCACATGACAGAACACAACAATGGAACATACATGCATAAAGACTAATAATATTCATGAGCTTGCAGTAGAATTCTATAAATACACATACCCATACCTACAAATATATATATAGTATACATACATATACTTTTATATTCATTCATATACCCATCTACATATCTGCATATATCTATATATACATCCCTGCATCCATTTGTGTGTGGTTGTGAGCATGCATAAGTGAATAAGGTTCCTCCAATAGAACATTTAGTAGCGACTGTGAAGCATCAGAGATCCGTCCCCCCAAAGCCCGAGGCAGACGAAGGGGCGATCAAAGCCCAAGACCCCAGGAAGGACCCCGAGCCCAGAGTCCCCAGGACCACCCGAACAGGACGAGCCACTAGCCCACTCCCCAGATCCTACCAAGGGGAAGAACCGGACGAACCCCACCAGCGACCACATACAATGACCCCCCGGGGTCGCCCGCGACAAATTCACAGGCCCCCGCCGGAGCCCGCTGCACCGACGTAGCCCCAGGGCCGGTCACCGAGGCCCGGGCACCGGGGACGCCCACCCCTCAGGCCCAGACCCGACCGGACCAGAGGGCACGAGCCCCACCAGGCAGCCACCAGGCCGAGCCGACAAACGCCCAAGCGCCCAACCCCAGATAGTGAGGGCCCCAAGCACGCCCGCAGGCAAAGGAACACCCACCAGGGGGCCACGTGGCAGGAGCGCGACACTAAGTAGCCTCAGAAGTATCAGAGAGGGGGCAGTCCAAGACCCAGCCTGACACTTAAACATTCATACACAGACACACTCATTCAGACCCACCCTCATCCTCACCCTCAGTCACAGAAAGACAAACAATAACGACACGTTCCATTCATAATCCCGATGCACACTCTATACCCCCTAGGTCCAAGACATGTACCTGCTCCCTACATGGGGCAGCCCACATCCAAACCCAGGAGGTAGGCCCATTCATTCTGGGGTGGAGAGTAGCAGACATCCAAGATCCGGCCCACCCCGCGCCCTGCCGACAGGACAGGACACCCGAGTCCAAGCAGCCCCAGGGGGAGCGCACTGCCAGCCCCGCCCACGGCGAACCCGCAGGCCCCGAACCCCCCCACACCCCAGCACAACCCCTGACAGCCCACCCCCAGAATGTCCGCCAGGCAACCAGGGGGGTAAGAGAAAAATAAATAATATATATATATATAAATAAATACATAAATAAATAAAATTGAAATTAACAAATCAAGACCCCGACACACACACCCCCGTCCCCAAATGTACTGTTGGTGAGTGTTGTTCTAAAGTGTACTTAAAAAGGAAAGAGAAGGAGCAAAGGCTGGCATTGTACCAGTTTCCCCTCCACTCCAACTCTAACCCAGGCCCTTATTGTCTAAATGCATAATGTTGAGTGAGCATAGGCATGGGGGCGAGAGTGATGTCATCCCGCCACCCATAACCATAGTGCTCACTCCATTCCCTATATGTGACTTTTATGAGGATGTTTATGAATGAATGTCTAAAGTGTATATAAAATTGAGTCCCAGGTGTTCTGAACAACAGAGATGTAGAACCATTGCAGCACACCCGAGACTCAAATTCCCTACATGTATTAATTTAAGATGAAGAGGGCGGAGGTGCGTGGTGAGGGATGGGGAGAAAATATCTGCAGGAACAATGCTCCCACAGCGAGTCAGCTCCCCCGCTGACCCTGCGTACCCCCCCCAGTTCGCCAAGGTCCACCCAAGGAGCGAGGTAAAGGAAACACCTCTCCGACCGCCAGGCCATTGAGCCAAGACCAGAGAGGGACACGGCCCCGAGGGCCGCCAAAGCAGAACCAACAGCCCACACCCACCAGGGCCGCCACGACCCCTGCGAACCGCAGTCAGCCCGCCGTCCAAGAAGACACAAAATCCCACAAGGACGACACTACCAAGAGCGCCCGCCCAACCGCCGACAGAGCCAGGAAGCACTGAGAACAGGCCCCAACCAGGGCCCGCTCACCGGCCAAGCATAGTCCAAGACCATCATCAAGGACATCCACTTAGTCCCCACCCCAGAAGAAATACTACACCCACCCTTCATATTAATAACTTTCAGAACACATAACACATTAGACACCCAGGCTGGGTTTGCCCGCCCCCTCCCATTGGCCACCAGTCACGCCCCCAGACACCCAACCCCCCAGCACATGAACCCCCAACCCACCAGCGAGCCGAGGGCCCCCGGCCAGAGCCGGGCACCAGAGCGCCAGCCAGCCCATAGCCCGGCGACCCGCCCGCCAGAGCCCAAGACCCCCGATCCCCACCAGGCCCAAGCCCGGGGACGACACGCCCCCAGAGTCCCAAGCCCCCGGCACCCGCCCCGAAACCACCCCAGCACAGCCGGGTCACCGACCGGCGACCCATGACCGCCGCCACCGACCACCCGTGGGCCCGCATGCCGCCCCTAGCAGACATCCCCCAGAACCCCCCCGGTCCTCCCCAGGTCGAAGACAGGGTCCTCCCCGCCCAAGCAGCCCCAACCCCCCGGCGCCCCAAACCCCAACCTCCCCCCCCACCAGCCCCAATGCCCCACAAGGCCAGATCCCAGACCCCCCACCCTCACTACGTAACGGAGCCGATCAAAGAATGCCAAATAGATTGATCCGATGTGTCGGCAGATGCTGTTTCAAGACTAATATGATCTAACAGAAGATTTTTATACTGATTAATGCTAAGATTATTTTTATTTTTCCAATTTACGAGTATGGTTTTCTTTGCGATGCATAAGGCAGTGAAAAGCATATAGGATGTATTTTTTTCTAGTATAACATCTTCAAAGATACCCAATAAGCAAACAGATGGAGAGAGTGGGATATTAAATTTCAAACATTTAGACAAGTCTTCACATACCTGTACCCAGAACCTCTGAACGGGTGGACAGAACCAGAGTGCGTGAATATAATCATCAGGTATATTACTTATGCACTGTGAGCAGTTGTTAGATGGTGTAAAGCCCATCTTAAACATCCGCTGACCTGTATAATGTACTCTATAGAGAACCTTATATTGTATTAATTGTAAATTGGAGATTCTAGTCAATTTAAAAGTATTTGAACATACTTGAGACCAAATTTTTTGTTCAAAGTTGATTGATAAATCTGACTCCC
Source organism: Garcialebias charrua (assembly GCA_038048925.1). Lineage (NCBI taxonomy): Eukaryota > Metazoa > Chordata > Actinopteri > Cyprinodontiformes > Rivulidae > Garcialebias > Garcialebias charrua. The sequence continues at coordinate 34,720 of JBBPBX010026491.1, read as the reverse complement.
ATTTTTCAACAGGTAGTGCTATCGAGTCATCGATTCTAGACAATTTTTTGTATATTTTAGATAATAATTTGGGTGGTTGAAAATTAATAAACTCTAACACACATGTTGGTGTTTCCAACAATGTTTTATTAAGCTTAAATTTCTTTTTTACAATTGACTTAATTTGTTGGTATTGTAGGAAATATTTATTATCAATGTCATATTGTATTATTAATTTATTAAATGGAATAAAGTCTATACCCTCAAATATGTGTTCCAGACATTCAATACCTTTCATTCTCCAACCTGGGAAATTTAACATATTATTTTCTTGTTGAATGTCAGGATTGTTCCAGAGAGGTGTATGTCTACATGGGAGTAGTGAAGACTTTGTCATTTTCAGATACTCCCACCATGCTGTCAGAGATGAGCTAATATTGATGCTCTTAAAGCAGACATGTCTTTTTAAAACTGTACTGATAAATGGTAGATCTGAAATCCTAATATTATTACATAAAGTTTGTTCTATATCTATCCAAGTTTCATCTAGTGCATTCGGTTTTAACCACTTTGATATATATTTTAACCTGTTGGCTAAATAGTAGTAATAAAAGTTTGGAAGTTCTAATCCTCCGGTATCTTTAGATTTCTGTAATGTTTTTAAACTAATACGTGGAGTTTTATTTTTCCAAAGGAATTTAGATATAGAAGAGTCTAGTGACTTAAACCATTCAGTTGAAGGTTTATTTGGAATCATTGAGAATAAATAATTTATTCTCGGCAGCACCATCATTTTTACTGAGGCAACTCTTCCCATAAGTGATATGGGTAGAGATCTCCATCTAGTAAGATCGTCTTCAATTTTCTTTAATAGTGGGATATGATTTAATTTTATTAAATCTTCCAATTTAGGAGAGATATTCACTTGGCTCTCGTCAGAGGCAGACGCGTCTCCTTTCCTCTCCCGTCTTCCCCCACCCCCTGCTGCTGGCAGCTCCACAGAAATGCACTTCGAACGCAAATTAAGATGGATTGGAGGCTTGGGCATTCGATTCTACAAAGAAGATCCCCACAGAAGAAGGCACAGGGGAGCCTTTCCACCCGCACAGAGTGACGGAGGAACGCCATGGATTCCGTGATGGTTTCTGGTTTCCGTGGATTTCTGGGAATGCTCTGGGAGGTGACTAATCTTGGATTATATTGAGTATGATGGCTGTGCTTTACTTTTTGGCGTTTGTGGAGCACTGGTCTATCGCAAAAGAGGGGGACTTCAGCAGGACTTATGACTGAAGCACCCGACGTCTGGTCTGCGCTATGACCTCGAACAAGCAGCTGTGTGCGAGCCTATCCGGGAGGTGTACAGAATCACCCTTGGTCTTGTGGACTCTGTTCGCTGTCAAACATCAGAACTCAGCTGTGTGAGAGCTCTTTCTGAGGGGGAGCTGGTCACCCTTGGTTTTTAGGACTCGGGTCGCTGTGGTTTTTACATCTGAGGTCGGAGCTGGATCAGTGGAAAAAGTCCCGAATTGGATTTTGGACAGAATTGCCCTCACAGACTGAAGGCTGCAAAAAAAATTACAGTGTCTGCCTGATGTGAAAATATTTTGTGAATTCTTATCTGACTCCCTTGGAAACAGCCTTGGACAAGCTGGATATCTAAATTCTCCTGAAGTGCTTACTGTGGAAAACACAGCTGTCTCTGTCTTGTCTGCTTACCCCCCCCCCTACCCCGGAGAACTTTTCTATGACCGTTAACGGAGTCCCGGAATGTGTCATGGACAGAAACCTCCCTGCCTCGGCCCATCTCTCTCAACATGCAATATGTTACTGTAACTAAATGTGCTTAAGATATGGTTTTTACTGGATCATGCGGTGTCTTGCAGACAAAACGTGATTCATTTTTTTAAATATCAACGCTGTAACCCCCATGGTTTCTTACCCTATTTTCCCACCTTTGACCTTCATCTGGTGACGGATGAGAGCGGCCGCGCTAATGAACATGTCATGTGTTTTGATAAGCAGCAGCTTTTTGCACTCAACTCTCTCTGGATGACTGTAATTACATATTTACGCTGTATCGGTGGAAATTGATGCAATGTTAATAAACCTATCTTTCTTTCTTTCTTTCTTTCTTTCTTTCTTTCATATTCACACCTAAATATTTAATGTTACCTGATTGTAGTTTTTCATTAAGATAATTATTAAACACGCAATTTATTGGAAGAACTGTAGACTTTGTCCAGTTTATAGAATAATCAGAAACTTTTGAAAACGAGTTTATTAATTTGATAACATTAGATATTGAGTTTCCTGAGTTCTCAAGAAAAAGCAAAACATCGTCAGCATAAAGACTAATTTTATGTTCTATGTTTCTACCCTTTATGCCTTTAATATCAGCACTTTGCCTTATTGCTGCTGCTAAAGGTTCAATAAAAATAGCAAATAATGCTGGTGAAAGTGGGCAACCTTGCCTGGTTCCCCTCTGTAAACAGAAGCTTGAAGATAATTGATTATTTGTCCTGACGCACGCTGTTGGTGAACTATATAATATTTTTAACCAATTAATGAAGTAATTCCCAAATCCAAATTTATTTAAGGTAGCAAATAAGAAATTCCAATTATCCATCCATCCATCCATTTTCTTCCGCTTATCCGGGGTCGGGTCGCGGGGGTAGCAGCCTAAGTAGGGAGGCCCAGACTTCCCTCTCCCCAGCCACTTGGAGCAGCTCCTCTGGGGGAATCCCAAGGCGTTCCCAGGCCAGCCGAGAAACATAGTCCCTCCAGCGTATCCTGGGTCTTCCTCTGGGTCCTGAGGGAGTCCAATTAACTCTATCAAATGCTTTTTCAGCATCTAATGAAAAAATAGTTGTTTCAATATTTTTAAAATATGAATATTCTGTTATATTATATAATCTGTGTGTATTTGAGTTTGAGTGTCTTCCTTTTATGAATCCGGTTTGGTCTGGATGTATAATAACAGGAGTTATCTTCTCTAGTCTTTTAGATAAGACTTTACAAATTATTTTAACATCAACATTAATAAGAGAGATTGGACGATAACTGGTAGGTAATACTGGGTCTTTGCCTGGTTTTAATAAGAGACTAATGTTGGCTGAATTCATATGTGTTGGTAGCCTACCATTTTCTTCGGACTCAAATAGCACTCTATAAAATATCGGTTCCAGTATATCCCAGAACTTTTTATAGAATTCTACTGGATATCCATCAGGACCTGGAGATTTCTTATTAGGCATGCTTTTAATTGCTTCATGGAGCTCATCTGATGTTAATGGTGAGTCTAGTTTTGATGATTGACTAATATCTAGTTTTGGAAGTGTTACTTTCTCCAAGAATTCATTAATATCCTTATTAGATGGATTTATTTGTGGAGTGTATAGAGTTTTATAGAAATCTTTAAAAATATTGTTTACTTTTCCCTCATCATGAATTATATTTCCATCTTTATCTTTAATACCATAAATAGATGTTTTTTCTTTGTTTAATTTGAGTTGATTAGCTAAAAAGCTACCTGATTTATTACCGTACTCAAAATTATCTAATCTAAGTCTTTGTATCAAGAATTTATTTTTCTTATCAATATATTCATTTAGTTCTAATTTTAATTTGCGTAGCTTTTGCTGTGTTTCCTCTCCTTGTAGACCTTCTAATAGTTTAATGGATTTCTCTAATTCCTCAATACGTTTATTTTCTTTTTTCTTTTTATTTGTTGAATAGGATATTATTTTACCTCTCATGACTGTTTTCCCAGCCTCCCAAAGTGTACATGCTGAAGTTCCTGGCAAGTCATTAAACTCTAAATACGATACCCATTGGTGATTTTATTTTGTAAATACGGAAGTTGTGCTCATTCCTTTTCCTGTTGGTGCGACGTAATCTTCAAAAGTTGACTCCGGCACAGCTCCGGCGTCCGGCAGAAATAGAAAAATTTATAATTTTGACGGACTGCCGTCCGCTCGGCGCAGCTCGCCGCCGCCGTGCGGAGACAGTGTACATTCTCTCATTGATTATAATGGGTGCGTATTTGCTGCGGAGGTCGGACCGGAGCGGGGCGGAGCCGGAACGCATGTAGTGTATTTTTGGCGTCAGCCTTCATGGCACGCTGAGATGGCTGACAGGAAGACTTTAATGGTGGAGAAAGAGTGGCCCTTCTCCAGCAGGTCTTGAAGAAAAGTGAGGAGCTGGACCAGGTCACAAGAATATGAGATAATATTCCTCTCTAGACACCAAGCCTCAAAAACACGCCATTTGTGAGCATAGAGAGTCTGGGTAGATTGTCTTCTCGCTCCCTGTATTGTGTTTACCACATTACTAGGCAGTCCTTAGGCCATCAGCCGGTTCCTTTCAGCTGCCAAGCCCAGAGAAGCCATAAATCTGGGCGTGGGTGAAGGAGCTGCGCGTGGACCTGAGTCAGCAGGTCCCTGTGGGGGGGCAGCTACCGAGGTGTCCCCATCAATAATGAGATCACCTCTGGGAACCATGGTTTCTGTGGCCAACTGGGACCTATCAGGGAGAGAGCTCCCTTGCATACGCGTTCCAGCGTCGCCTGCATCAGGGGGACGGGGGGAAACGCATAATACAAATCCTTCGCTGGCCAGAGGTGCATCTGTCTACCTTATCGAACGATACAGGGAGCAGTGCGTGTTGCTTTTGCAAGCGAACAGATCTACGGATGCCCACCCGTATCATGCCCAGATCTGGTCCACGATGCGTGGGTCCAGCCTCCATTCTGAGGAGAGGAGGGGCCCTCTTGAGAGGGTATCTGCCCCGTGGTTTAGCTCGCCCGGGATGTGTGTCGCCCTCAGGGACAATATCCGGGAGCTGCTCCACGTGAGCAGCTTGTGTGTCAACCTGAGGAGGGGTTGTGACCTTGTCCTGCCTTCTCTGTTGATGTAGGACAAGTTGTCCTGTTGTCCAATTCTGTCAAGACATGTTGTTGTGCAATCAGTCCCTTCCTGTAAAAAATGTTTCAGGGACAAAAACATTGCTTTCAGTTCCAGGAAATTTATGTGGAGCTTTGCTTCCTGCTGTTTCCAGAGCCCTTGGGCATACTGGTTTCTGCAGAGACCTCTCCACCCAGTCTTTGAAGCGTCCGTGGTGATCAGCAGACGAGACAGTACCCGTCCCAGTGTGATGCCCATCCTGAACACTGAGGGTGCCCTCCAGGGCTCCAGAGCTTCCATGCATTATGTTGATCAGTATCCCCCTGTCCGTCTGGGAGGGGCAGGATACATAAGTTTGTTGAGCCATATCTGTAGAGGGCGCGTTCTTAATAAGGCCTGAGGCACACAGATGATATCTGCCGCTAGGAGGCCCAGGAGACGCTGGTACAGTTTGAGGGAGAATCTCCGACCCAACTGAAACATGCCAGGCAGAGGTGGAGGGATGAAACCCGAGCCTCTGAGAGCCTTGCTCTGTACAGAATGGAGTTAACCTGTACACCCAAAAATACGGTAATCTGAGATGGGGTCAGATTGCTCTTTTCCAGGTTTATGACGAAACCTAGGGCTAGGTGAGACATCACCTTCTGTGAGTGCTGCTACGCTTGGGCCATGTCGTGCCCAAGGATGAGCATATCGTCCAAATAATTCAGAGCTCTGACCCCTTGACCCCTCAGTGGGGCCAAGGCTGCATCCAGACATTTCGTGAATGACCGGGGAGCGGATTTCAAGTCAAAAGGCATTGCCAAAAACTCGAACGCGGTGCCCTGGAAGGCAAAGCGGAGATATTATCTGTGGCAAGGTAGGAGGCTGACGTTAAAAAAGGCATCTTTCAGATCCACTGTGCAGAAATAATTCCTCGGTTGGACCGAGTGAATTACTTGTCTGAGTGTCAACATCCTGAATTTGTACGTTTTTATTCTTCTGTTCAGACTCCTGAGGTCCAAAATAGGCCGCAAGCCCTGATCCCGTTTCGGGACCAGGAAGTACTTGCTGTAATGACCCTTTTTTACATCGTGAGCAGGGACCATTCTGATCACTCCTTTCTGCATCATGACTGAGATCTCGTCTCTTAAGACATGAGTGCTGTCTGGGCTTAAGGAAGACGGCAGCACCCCCGTGAAAGGAGGTGGCCGCTTGTGGAACTGCAGCCGCAGACCAAGGGTGACAGTGGACGTGACCCACGTGCTTGGTTTGCATGTGTACTAGGTCCTTTGATGGACGCAGTTTTATTAGAGGGGGTTTGGCCGCCTGTGTGAGATGGCTCCCCGCGCTCTATATTGACACTGGTTGCATTAAAAAATTGTGGGGTTTTCCCTTTAATGCTGAGTCATGACACACAACAGCTTGAGTAGTTTGAGACTTTATTATCGTGTGTGAACGGCAATTTCTCTCTATTACACAATCATTTGAGTGTTCTTGTGTGTCTAAATGTTCTGGACTGGTTAATCTGTGCACTTTTAACACAGATACTGGTGGTAAAAGTTCAGCCTTTTCTCCCCCTCTGTGGGTGAAAATGCCTGTAATGGTGCAGGGACAGCTCAAGGTCATGCAGGCCTCTGCTTTCTCTCTTCACCGCAGGAGAAGTACTAGGTTGACCTGTGACTTCTGCACAGAGATGCTAAAACACTATGTGGTTTTATTAGTGCTTTAAAACAACATGTTATCTTTATCGCACAAACAGGGGAACATGTTTTGTGTTTTAATGAACATCTTTGTCCCTTCCGCCATGGTGTCTTGGACCCCGGGGAGGTTTGAATATGTGTTGCTTTCCTTTTCCCGTGGGTGGAACAGCCCTCATCAGTGAGGATGTTGGTCACCGGTGTCACTGTGTGACAACCGCTTCAGTCCTGCTCTTACCCAGAGCGACTGCCAATGTGCCCGAAAGGTGGGCAGTAAAGTCATCATGTGGGCCTCATCCAGCGGCTCTGTCATATTTTCTCTTTGTTGGTAGCCCCCTGCAGTTCCAGCAGCTTCTCTGCCTGGTGTGCCAGCAGCATCGAGGCCGTGCGGCACTGTGCACGCTAGATCCTTTCCAGCTGTACTGCTGAACACGCCATGGTTTGCTGGGTAGGCCTTGGTGGCTGAAGTTCCGGATGTGAAGCAGACTCGTCAGTTCCCTGCCCTCCCAGTCCTGAACTAGGAGAAGGTCGGGGGGAAACGGTGGCCGCCCCGGGTGCCAACCCTAACTGCATTAACCCAGTTAAAAAACCTGGGAACACCGATGTGTTGTGCCTCACCAAGGTTGCTACCTCGGGAGGAATAGTTACTCGCCAACCCTGACTCTTGTTGTCCCGGTGGGGGTGCAGGTCTTGGCACCTGAGAGACTCGGCCGTTCTGCGGCACAGGTCAAGCGGAGCCGGGGTGGATCCGTCTGCTTTGACAAGTGCTGTTACAGCTTGTTGTGAAAGGTCCTATGCTCCCTCCTCGATGCCTTGCTCCGTCGTTGGAGGCTTCGTCGGGGGCAGTAGTTGGCTTTTCTTCTTTTTGGAGGAGCTTCCCTCTGCTCCTCCTTGTCCACTCCATCAGGGTCCCTCGAACCCTGACATGGTTAACGTCTGAGAGCCATCCTTTAGCCCGTAGGTGGATAAGCTCTCAGCGTCACGATGTTCTCATTGTGGGCGTAGGAAAACTACCAGTCAGCGTAGCTGAGCAGGTAGGCAGAAATTACTACTCCTGTACTGTGCTGGTCGGAAAGCCTCCTTGTTAGCAGGAGCTAAGCTTGGAGGCACTCGTGAGCCCGCTAACGATGCTAAACCGGCCGTCGAGTAGAGTAACAATCGGTAAACAAACTTGGTTAGCAGCTGTGCGATGAACTCTATTGTTAATTTGGCTACACAGGATAGCGAAACAGACAAAACATGAGGTTAGTTAACCCTAGGATGCATGAACGACCAATACCTACATTCTTCCATGAGTCAAAATGGAATCATCAAAAATGACCCCAATTAGAATCAATGGGTTTTTGCAATGAATTTAAATGATTTCATTAATTTTGGTCAAAGGCGATTATATTTATTATATTTGGGTCAACAAAAGACTGATTTTACATTTAACATGTTTATTCATAACTTTTTATAACATTTTTTCCACACGAAATAACATCAAAAATCTTCAAAAATTATTGCTAGAATGTCCATCTGTCTGAAGGACAAAAAAGAGAATGAACATACAACCAGAACACTGTACACTCACATGTGCCCACACAAACATATTTTCTCTATTCACTGTGTGCAGTTGTCACAAACTTTTTGCTTTTGGCTGTGACCATTGCACACTGTAGTACTGCATTTCCTGCACCAATTGGTGGCTTTGCTATTTTTGTTTCTTGGACACATCTGGCACCTCTTTCTCTTCTGTTGGCCCTCTGTGCCTCTCTCCTGTTACTTGTTTGCAACTTTTGTCACTCCACATCTTCCAGTTGCTTCAGTGATGTCGGTTGGTAGGTTCAGGGTACCTTGGGTTGTGTAGAAGACTCCCAAAGAGCACACACATTGGTACATTTCAGTTCTTCTCACTTCGTGCAAGAATGGTCACTCCAATGAAGGCCATGAGCTCCTGTTTGCTTAGAATGTTTCACTCTTTTCCTCTGCTTGTTGCGACTCTTCTTCCCTCCATGTTTGTTCATGTCAACATCTCTTCTAATATACTATCCATCCATCTATTATCTTTTACCCGCTTCTTTCATTTTTGGGTCACGGGGGTTGCCAGTGCCCATGTCCAGCAATCACTGTGCGAGGGGCAGGGGACACACTGGACGGGTCGCAAGTCCAATCACAGGGCCACATAGAGACAAACCACCATTCATTCTCTCACTCACACCTAGGGACAATTTAGAGTTACCAATCAGCCTAACATGCATGTTTTTGGTCTGTGGGAGGAAACCAGAGTACCTGGAGGAAACCCACGCATGCACGGAGAGAACATGCAAACTCCACCCAGAAAGGCCCACAGATTTGAACCAGGGACCTGCTCGCTGAGAGGCAGCAGCTCTACCAGTTGCGCCACCGTGCTGCCCTTCTAATATACTCTCAGTGATAAACTGCTTTCATGCATCTATTGAGAGATGGTGCTAAACCCAGGTGCAGGCCCTGACCGACTTCTCAGTAAATTGTGGCTTGGTGTTAAAAGAGGCATACAGATTTTTAAAATAATTTATATATAATATATATAATAATATATAATAGGTTACCTAACAGGTTTGCATTTGTTACAAGGAATTATGAATACAGTGAGTTTCTACACAACAAATCCAGTAATATCAGCTGGCTTACTAAGCTAGTGTAATGTTAGCTAGCTTAAGTACTAACATTATTTTGTAGTTAGCTAAGAGTGTCTACTTTGTTGACCAACATGATATTCTATCACAGTAAAGTCATGGAGTTGGTAAATGAAGATAATACATGTATGCTGCTGTGTCAAACTGACCTCCTAGTGGTGAGACTGCAGGTATCAGATGTGTAAATGAGACAGAAAATGTATCTTGACAGTCACAGTTGGTAAGAATCAAAGTAAGAATCAAGGTTCCCAAAGCAAACCCTTGAGATTCTATAGGAAATGCTTGGGGTCATTTTTGACCCCACTCATGAAAAACTGGGGTAGTGACACAAAAACTGCAATTTCTGAAAATGTATAAAAACATTTTAAAAATTTAAATGGCTTGAAGTCACAAACATGTTTTATGAGGAATACCTGGAATATGGAAGAGTAAAAACTTTTAATTTCAGAGTTTTTGAAGAATAACAACCCTCGGGGTCATTTTTGACCCCACTTATGCATCTAAGGGTTAACAAGCTAGACCAAGCAGTTTTCCACATACCTCACAATGGAGTCCTCCGTTGTCCGCTCATAGCCGCGCTAATCGTGTTAGCAGCACTAATCGTTAGCAGCGCTATACGAGCCCGACATCCGCCTCGCGCTGTCATGGGAACTCTCGGTTAGCCGGGCTAACCGTGGTAGCTAGCCAGTTAGCAACGGGGTTACTCGATTTCCACTTGCCTTTCTCCGGAGCCATCCGCGAGAAAAAGCGCTGAGTGTCTTCGCGTGTAGCATCCCTAAGCAGACCAGACAGGCCTCGTGGGTGTCCGTTGCTGAAAGGGGGTAGCCACATCTGCTGGAGCAGGCTCGGGAGCCGGGGCTCGCTGGCCCGCTGGAGTTCTTCGTCCGAAGAAGTCCTCTTGCTGAGCTGCTTGCTGCGGCTAGCCTGTTAGCTCCGTTAGCTTAGCAGGTAGCGTGTTGCGCGGTTAGCGTCCACTAACCGAGCTGTGAAACAGCAGAAAAATGAAATGTCAACGACATTTGGTTAGCCTCCCGCTAACCCTAGCGCTCGCAAAGAGGTCCTCCGTGGCGCTCTGGGCAGGGAGCGAGCTCACCTCCAGTCGAGCGTTCCTGTCACACGGAGTCCTCAGTCCTGCAAAATTCAGGTGTAAGCGAGGTGAAGGGAAAAAAGAGGAAGAAGGGCGTGAGCCTCTTAAATACGAAGAGGGTGTGGCCTCATCGATGACGCTGACGCCTACCTGCCTTAAAAGGCGTGATTGTATTACTTCAGGTGAACCGGGCGGCGGCGTAATTCCCATAGTCAATGTGTTGCACTGAGTGAACCTGACTGATAAGGGAACTACTAGTAGGTACAGTAGGGGCATTTTGACCACTATGTATGGGGATGATAATAATTGATAAGGGCCATTTTATGGTTGATAACATCCGAAGCGGGTGTAATAGACACCATCCCTTTAGATTTACTGTCCTCCATTTTATGAGTGTTTTTAGACGATCTAGGCTCAGCGTTCAGACGAGTTATCAGCCATTACTAGTTTTCTATCCAATAACAAAAATAGCTTTTATTTTTTTTTTAAATAATAATAAAAATTTGGCCAAGGCTCCTCTGAGCAGGGACGTGCAGAGCCCACTAAAGGGGCAGGTGCTCAGAAAAAAAAGGGGCACATCTAACCACATTTTAGGACAGAATATTAACAAAGTCACATAGCTTTCAGAGTTTAATAAACAACGATAAATTACAAAATTGAAAAACAAGGGCACAGTGCAACTTTTTAGTGTACTGTAATCTATAAAATTATGAAAATGGGACCTCTTCTATGGAGTTCAATTTGTTTCACAATTATTCTATAAAAAAAACTAACCTCAATTACATAAAATAAAATTGTGATCAAGACATTTTGAATTGTAATTTTTTTTAACAAATAAAAGTTTTGCTTAAAAAAACTTTTTAAAATTAAAATCACAAATTTTTGTGTCATGAAGTGAAATAATTATTTGCGCATGTCAGAAATCTTTGCTTGCTATTCTAAGTTTTTGTTTGTCATTCAAAGTTTTGCTTGCGATTCTCACATGACGTCGTGGGCAGAGCCTAAAATAGCAACAAAAAAAAAAGATTTCTGATGTGTGCAAATAAAAGTTTATGTTTTGCAAATAACTTTTTAAGTTCACGAGAGAAAAATTAGTTATTTAATTTTAAAATTTTTTTTAAGTTTTTATTTAAAAAAAAGAAGAAATTGTTACAATTCCAAAAGTTTTGATTACAATTTTATTTTACTTAACTGAGGTTAGTTTTTTTTTTCATTGAATAATTGTGAAACAAATTTAACTCCATACTCTGCGAACCAGACCCTAAACTTACTTAAAGTCTGGATTGAGTTTTTTCCCCTTCATTTGTACGCTTTTATTGGACAGGAGCAACTTGATTGGTTATTACATACATTATAGTTACAGTTACCTGTAGTTCAGGGTGAGTTATTTTTAATTCTAAATGAATATTCTTACCCAAGTGGAGGAGTTTAAGTATCTCGGGATCTTGTTCACGAATGAGGGAAAACTGGAGCGTGAGATCGATAGGCGGATAGGTGCAGCGTCCGCAGTGAAGCGGGCGCTGTACCGGTCTGTCGTGGTGAAGAGAGAGCTGAGTCAAAAGGCAAAGCTCTCAATTTACCGATCGATCTACGTTCCCACCCTCATCTATGGTCATGAGCTTTGGGTTATGACCGAAAGAACAAGATCTCGGATACAAGCGGCTGAAATGAGTTTTCTCCGCAGGGTGGCTGGACTCTCCCTTAGAGATAGGGTGAGAAGCTCAGTCATCCGGGAGGGACTCGGAGTAGAGCCGCTGCTTCTCCACATCGAGAGGAGCCAGTTGAGGTGGCTCGGGCATCTGGTTAGGATGCCTCCTGGACGCCTCCCTGGTGAGGTGTTCCGGGCATGTCCCACCGGGAGGAGACCCAGAGGAAGACCCAGGATACGCTGGAGGGACTATGTTTCTCGGCTGGCCTGGGAACGCCTTGGGATTCCCCCAGAGGAGCTGCTCCAAGTGGCTGGGGAGAGGGAAGTCTGGGCCTCCCTACTTAGGCTGCTACCCCCGCGACCCGACCCCGGATAAGCGGAAGAAAATGGATGGATGGATGGATGAATATTCTTGTTGGACTTTTATTAAGTGCTATTCTCCTTCAAGATACATTTACCTAACGCTAGAATAAATGCAATGTACATTATGCAGCAAAGGAAGTTAGAAGATCGGACATTTATCCATTATGGAGAGATGATGGGTTTTGGAAGGGCAATGTGCTCCCTATTGCATAAGCCAGGGATGTCAAAGTCAAATACATGGAGGGCCAGAAAAACAAATTTGCTACAAGCCAAGGGACGGACTGGTTCAATGTTTATTATAAGGGGTTGATATAAGAATTTTTTTTCTTCTTTCTGCATTCTTTTCATTCAATGTTTTCTTTTTGATTAATTTATGAATCTTCTTCTTCTTCTTTCTTCTTTTCCCTTTTGAGGGGTCGCCACAGTGAGTCATCCTCCTCCACCTCACTCTGTCCTCTGCATCCTCTGTCCTCACTCCAACTACCTTCATGTCCTCTCTAACTGCATCCATATATCTCCTCTTTGTCTTTTTCCTGCATTTCTAACATCCTTCTACCAATATACCCACTGTCCCTCCTCTGGACATGTCCAATCCATCTCAGTGTGTCCTCCCTAACTTTATCTCCCAGTTGTTCAACATGTGCTGTACCTCTGATTATCTCATTCCTGATCTTCTCCATCCTTGTCACTCCTAAGGAGAACCTCGGCATCTTCATTTCTGCCACTTCCAGTTCTTTCTCCTGTCTTTTTGTCAATGACACCTTCTCCAGACCATACAATATAGCTGTCTTGTAAACTTTTCCTTTGACCTTTGCTGACACCTTTTTGTCACAAATCACTCCTGAAACTTTTTTCCATCACTCCATCCTGCTTGGACTCTCTTTTTCACCTCTTTACCACATTTCCCATTTTCCTGGACAGTGGAACCCAAGTACTTGAAGTCCTGCATCTTTGTGACCTCTGCTCCTTGTAGCCTCACTGTTCCACTGGCCTCCCTCTCATTCACACACATGTACTCTGTCTTAGTACTTCTTTTAAATGAATGAATAAATGGATTAAATAAAATATTAAATAGCTTTACATCTGCTAAGTTCTTGGCATAAATCAACACAGACATGTTCCCGATTTTAGTACTGTATTTTACATTGTTTTATAATGTAGCTGTTTATGTTTTTTTAACACAGTTTTCTTGTGATTTTTAATTAATATGCTTTTTTATGATTGTTGGCTGCAAGTATCAAGCTGCAAAATCCTTCATTTTCTACAGCTGATAGCTGTTGGTCATTAATTATGATGAAGTTTAACAACTTATCGGTGAACATTTGAGCTCCGTGGCTTCAGCAGTGTGTTTTTATTTTTCAATCCGGGGCGGGCGTTCTGATTTTGGTCAGCCGCTCTCAGCCTGTCCCTCCTACGAGACGGTCAGACAGCGGGTCGGACTGGATGCAGCTGGCCGCGGTCGGTCTCCCTGTTTCGGTTCAGCGAGAGTGGCGTCCCGCTGAAGCCCCGGAGCACAAATGTCCAATATAAAACTAACTTGACCGCGGTTTAATGTGGCGCTATGGCTCTACAGACATTGCACGTTGCTGTCTTGCTGTGTTTAGTGTAAAATACTTCCACACAGCGGACATGTTACGATGAAAAGTTGGCTAGCTGTTAACTAAAGTGCTACTCACTCAATCCACACGCTGTAGCTGGCTGTAAAATGAAAGGGATTTCCTGAATGTGAGGCAGGTCTTGATGTCTATGCGCAGCATTATTACTCTGGGTTCATGAGACACGACTCCGGATCAGATTGGCCCCACCCCTACTACTACTGTTGCATTGTGGGGAATGTAGTGTTGGTACGTGACCGGAGGGCTTATTATGTTGTTTTTCTGGCAAAATACAAAAATAATAATAATAAAATAAAATAAATAATTTTAGTACATGTTATTATGTGTCAGAGGAGGGCTTAGAATAGGAAAAAAAAAAAAAAAAAATTTACCAAAAGGGCACTTGGGGGCAAGGAGAAAAAGGGGCAGGTGCTCAAGCCCCCATAGCCCCCCCCCTCTGCACGTCCCTGCCTCTGAGCTTATAGAAAATGGACATTTTTTAGTGGTGACATGCTGCACAAGTGAATTTTACTTCTGTGTATTTCAGATAAAGTCTTTATAACAATTAATAACTTTCTTAGAGCTCTAGCCAACAATATACTCTGGGCTAATTAATGGGTGCTTAAAATTCATCATTTATTTTCAAGACACTCTTTTTTTATGTGGAAATGCATCACATTTAGAACGTAATGTGACTTCATGAGACCCAGAAGATGATTGTGACTTTATTTTCCTTGTTAATGGCAATTTTCATTTTTTTTTTATAACAGATCTCACTTGGTGATCTTTTCCCCGAGCCTCTCATTATGCCAACTCGGAGCTCTACTCTCGTTTTCTTGACTGAAAATAAAATGTGCTGCATGTGCAGGGAGGATGAAATCATCGTCTTGAACTCCTTTAAATATTCAGCGTTGCACGGCTCGGTATGAAATAACTTACCACATGGAACAAGACAGATCAGTTGCTCAATGAAGCACACATTTGCATTTGCACTTCAGTTTGCATAATTACCCCTCCGCACGCAGGTCCATTTGCTGTCATCCTGTCAGCTCGTGAAGCACCTTCACCTCCCACTGCCACCAAACGGCTCTCATTACTGCTCACTCCCCTGCAGCTCGCTACGCACCCCGCCGTCTGGCAACAGACGCCCATGTGTTCTGACAGAGCAGCACTACATCTCCTCTTCGGCCAAGTCTGCCATCCTTCACCTGTCAGACAGGTTCGGACGACTAACCTTGGATGAGAGCCAGTCCTCTCGCTCAGTATGAGCCAGGTCCACTAACTTGGCCTGCTGGGCTCTGGACCCACACACATTTATTCCCAGCAGGCTATGAAACCTGAAGCAATATCTTCCTATTTGTCTGAGCCCCTGCAGAAACTGACCTTGTTCAGTAGCATCCATGAGCATTCAGTGGCAGAAAAGCAAAGGTGAAAGGTGGTGGGCGATGAGCATTCCTTCAAGGGCTTGTAATTGTTAAAGTTAGTCTTCTGATAGCATATCGTCTAAAAACAAAATGGGAGAAAAATAAAAAAAGAAGCTCTTCATTTCAGCCTAAGATCCGTTCAGTAATACACCAAGGCAATAATTAATTAAAGCATTAAGTTTCAGAGAGCGCAGCTAAGTAAGGAACTTCATTTTCACAGGCTAATATTGCATCTCGTAGTGTGTTTTCATCAGAGGGGATAAACTTTTCAAAAAGTTCAGGCACAAAGTATTAGGTTGCATAATTTTGCTCCGGGACAAATATCCCTGGCTTATAACTCTTCCCATCTAATTAAAAAATCTGTCTGTGAAGGTGGTTAATGTGCTGCTGCGTTTTCCTGCTGCTGCGTAACTGATGCTCACAACAAAACTAGACATTTGAATCCAAAATGAAAACCTTTGAGGTAATTACTGGGATTGAAAACTTTTAGAATACAGGTGCAGCTCATAATAAAAAAATTCAATATTTTTTGTCATTCACTTTAGAAAGTGAGACTCATTACATAGATACATTACATATAAAGTGAACTATTTCAAGCTTTTATTTCTTGTAGTTTTGATGAAAGTCACTTACAAATAATGAAAAACCAAAATTCAGTGTCTCAGAATTAGAATATTGTGAAGAGGTTCAATACTGTAACCTCCTGGTGTAAATGGACTGTACTTATATAGCATCTTTCTATGTTATCAAGACACTCAAAGTGCTTTACAACACAATCTGTGCCTCATTTACCCATACATACAGCTCTCTACTAGATCTATACAAAGCTAATAGAACAAACATTCTAAAGAACCTAATTTATCACATTCATACACTGATGGGCCCACATCAGAGGCAATGAGGCGTTCAGTGTCTTGCCCAGGGACACTACAGCATGTGACGGCTGTTGGATCTGAACCCCCAACTCTTGCATTGGAGGACAACTGCTCTAACCACTCAGCCACAGCCGCCCACTGCTCACCTTAATCAGCTGATTAACTCCTAGACATGAGCTACAAATGTCTCGTTCCTCAAGTCCAACTCCTGAATCAGAGACAACGTCAGAAGTATCTTACATGACTGAAGACAAAAACAACTGAACTGTTGTGCAGAGGTCCAATGTAGAGATGCATGCTATTGGATTTTTGGCTGATATCCGATATTGGCCGATAACCGATACTGATATTTTATATACGTTCCTTTGTCAGAATAGCCCTCTTATTTAGGCTTGTTTGTTACAAAAAATTTGCAACAGCTGTAAGAGCTGGTGACATCTATTCAGTAACAACCATAAGATATACATATCACTTTAACTTATATTAAATGAAAAGTGTTAAATGTTATTTATTAGCATTAGTCACCTGCAATGCTGTTTCACTTGTGGAGGCTTGTTCCAGGTTCCTAGCTGCAGTGTGGGATCCTCTGCACCCCTGTGCATGAAGGACAGCCTTTTTAAGTTCAATGTTTTTGTCTATCCATTGTGCTGTAAGACTAATCATGCTAACGGAGCTAACATCACGTCCAAATGTCTGTGGTAAAACTCACCCAAGTGCTATCAGCTATTATCTTCTCAATGACGGCTTGTAACTTGGGTAACGTTACGTCTGAAAAATATCTCAGACTTGGGATAATGTAGTGATCTCAATGTAGTCCAAAAATCTTCAGAATCTGACATCCTCCCCAATGAAAAATAAAACTTCCACACGCCAACATTTTGAATTTTCCTCTCCACCGTGAGTTCAGGTAGGCGCATGTGACATCATCACATTGTGCTGCCACTGCAGGCAAAAACAGCGCCTTTTATATTGGCGAGTTATTTTAATAGAATGGCCAATGTCCGATATTGAACTTTAGCGCAATATCGGCCGATACCATGCCGATAATATCGTGCATACCTAGTCCAATGTCCTGTTTTCAGACTAAAGTACATGTTCATGTCATTTATAAATCATGGTCCTAGAGTCTGGAGGAAGAGAGGACAGGAACTGAATCCACGCTGTTGAAGTCCAGAGTGAAGTTTCCACAGTCAGTGATGGTTTGGGTCCATGTCCTCTGCTGGTGTTGGTCCACTGGGTTTTCTGAAGTCCACAGTGAACGCAGCATCTAGCAGGACGTTTGAGGCTTCATGTTTCCTTCTGCTGACAAGCTTCATGGAGATGCTGGTTTCATTTTCTAGCAGGACTTCTGCACTGACAAAGGTACTAAAGCTGACTGTGGAATATTCTAAATGTTTGAGACACTGAGTTTTTTAAAACAATTTGTAAATCATAATCATCCAAATAACAAGAAATAAAGGCTTTAAATATTTCACTGTGTATAATGAATCTAGCCACTTTATTCCTAGCCCCCATGGTGCCTTGCGTGAATTATGGGTGCAACTTCTGGCATGGACCAGCACAGGCGTTTGTTTATGTGCGAACAGTACAAGCTAAAAGTTTTTCCAAGCATTGTGAATTTAATTTAAACATGTAGGATCTCCACCTGTCAGAGCTCAAACAGGACAGTATAATCATACTGCTGCCTATTGAGGAGGAAGGATGGAAGACGACCTGAAGAATTGGCTGCAGATTACATCTACTAGCATATTTAGCTACTTATGCAAGTATATTTAGCTGCTTCACTGACTCTGTTCTTCCGGCAGTGAAGTGATGAACAACCTAAAAAGCTCTGAGGTGTATTAGTATCTATAAAGTCGGTGGTATTTTGTTAAAAGAGGTGGAATACAATCTTAAAGTGGACAAAGAGCCCAGCCAAAGCCTTGAAGTCCTCCATCACAGAGCTTGGGTTAATTACAGAGAAAATCTGAATACTGAAGACAAACAAATCCTATGATGCTATGACCTCCATACAATTGAAATCATACCTGATATTCTCATCACACTGTTTTCAAACCTTCTGAGGATCCGGCCTCTCTTCTCTGGTGGTTTATTGTAGTCCAGACCCAAAGTAGGATGCAGGTTGTAGGTAGGCAATGGAAACTACGAACAGGTAGTCCCCGATTTATGAGCGCTCTAACATACGAGGTTCCGGACTTACGAGCTGGCGAACGAGCAGTAAATTTGTAAAGAACATACAAAAAATACAGCACTTTTATGTGTTTTTAGATGAAAGTGTGTTAGCTAACTGTTTGGAAACAAGTTTCTGAGCATGTTCATTAACTAATATGAACATTTGTGATGAAAAACGAGTGTTTGTAGTAGCGCTAGCATAAATTTTCCGACTTAAGACAGAAAATCTGGACTTACGAGAACACGTGTTTCGTGTTCCGACATACGAGATTTTCATCTTACGAGAGCCTTGCAGGAACGGAACTCGCTCGTAAGTCGGGGACTACCTGTATACCACTTTACACTGGAACACTTTTTTATTTGATTTTGGGTTTGTGTTCAAAACACTAGTTGCAGCCACTGATTTAGTTTGGTCAGGTTGCTGGTGAAGATTCTCAGTCGTCCAGGACATGATAAAATCAAAAAGGCGTTCAATACAAGATCAACTGGACTTTATTTGTTGCTAAAGACGTTTTCGACCCCTACAACTCAGCTGTTCACCTCCACCTCACGGACAAGGGTCACTCTTTTGATGACCAAAATGTGCAAATTTTGGACAGAGAGCACAGATGGTTTGAGAGGGGTGTGAAGGAAGCTGTTTATGTTAGGTGCTGGCGCTGTCCTCAGACAGCGTAAGGCGATCATTCATCAAGATTAACGCCCGGAAGGCCTCTGGTCCTGACAACATACCTGGTCGTGTGCTGAAGGACTGTGCAGGGGAACTCGCAGCGGTCTTCACGGACATCTTTAACATCTCACTGAGCCAGGCCATCGTCCCCACCTGTTTCAAAGCCACCACCATCATCCCTGTCCCAAAGAAGGCAACGCCCGCATGCCTCAATGACTATCGCCCAGTAGCACTCACCCCCATCCTGATGAAGTGCTTTGAACGGCTAGTCATGAAAAGCATCACATCTGTCCTCCCTGGATCCCTTCCAATTTGCATACCGACCTAATCGCTCAACCGACGATGCCATCTCCTCTGCCCTCCACACAGCTCTCACACATCTGGACACGAAGGACTCTTATGTTAGAATGCTGTTCATCGACTTCAGCTCGGCATTCAACACCATCATCCCCCAACAGCTCATCCTTAAACTGGACAGTCTGGGGCTGAACACCTCAATGTGTAACTGGCTGCTAGACTTCCTGACCGGGAGACCACAGACAGTACGGGTCGGGAGTAACACATCTAGCACCATCACATTGAACACAGGGGCCCCACAAGGATGTGTGCTGAGCCCCCTTCTATTCACCCTGCTAACACACGACTGCACACCATCATACAGCTCCAACCACTTCATCAAGTTTGCGGACGACACAACAGTGGTAGGTCTCATCAGCAACAACGATGAGACGGACTACAGGAACGAGGTGAGCCGCCTGGCCTTGTGGTGCGGACACAACAATCTCACTCTCAACGTGGAGAAGACAAAGGAGATTGTTGTGGACTTCAGGAAGAGGGATGCCCAACATGCCCCTCTGACCATCAACAGCACCGCAGTGGAGAGAGTAGACAGCACCAAGTTCCTGGGAGTGCATGTCTCAGAGGACCTGTCCTGGAGCAGGAACACTGCATCACTGGCCAAGAAGGCTCACCAGCGTCTCTACTTTCTCCGCAAGCTGAAAAGGGCTGGAGCTTCAACCCCCATCATGTGCACCTTCTACAGAGGTGCCATAGAAAGTGTCCTGACCAGCTGCATCACTGTGTGGTTTGGTGCATGTACTGCATCCTGCCGCAAGAGCCTCCAGCGCATCGTGAGAGCAGCTGAGAAGATCGTCGGCACCTCCTTCCCCTCACTGCAGGACTTACACAGCAACCGCCTCACTCGGAAAGCCCTCTGCATGGCAGGTGATCCCACACACCCACTACACAGCTGCTTCAGACTGCTGCCATCAGGGAGGAGACTGAGAAGTCTCCAGGCTCGAACCAGCAGACTGAGAGACAGCTCTGTTCATCAGGCAGTCAGGATGCTAAACACTCTGCCTGCTCTGCCTCCCCTCCCATTTGAACTGCCTTAACACAAAAAACTTTCTCACACATTACCACACAACACAAAGATTTTAACACTGGACTCTGTGTCATCAAACGGGTTATTCACTAAACTCTCGGTCATGTGCTCATTCAGTTTGCACTACTTCTCATATTTGCACTAATGTTTGTATTACATCACTGCCTATAGTCATACTACTGTTTACATTCACTGTTTACATACTACTGTTTACATTCAATGTTTACATTTATTAATACTGTTTACATTTATTACTACTGTTTACATTTATTACTACTGTTTACATTTACACTACTTTTATATCTACACCACTGCTGATACATATACAGTATTCTCTGACCAGCCTTATTTAAGGATGCCCAATGTGCCTTACTGCATATGCCACTTTGCCTCTATACCAACATCAACTACCTCATACACCTGTGGAGGAAGTGGACGCGGGCACACCTTGGCTGCCGCTGCTCCTCGTACTTTTTGAAGCCTTTTTTATTACTTTCTGCTGTTTTTTTTCACCGAGCCTTGTTGGACATTTCTACCTTTCTCGACTGCAGAGTGCGACAGGCGTAAGCCTGTGTACAGCACCTGTACAAGCGGACGCGGACATTTCTACCTTTCTTTGAACTTTTCTACCTTTCTTGAACGCAGAGTGCGGCAGGCGCAAGCCTGTGTACAGCACCTGTGTGAATCGGACGCGGACATTTCTACCTTTCTGTGATTAAGTTTTGTGTTTTAGTTAGTTAGTTTTAGAGCAACTGTCTTTTCTGACTGCGTTGTGGATCTGCAAACATTATAAGTTGCCGGTCAAAGCAGATGACCGCTTGTCCTGAGCCTGGGTCTGCTAGAGGTTTCTTCCTTCTAAAAGGGAGTTTTTCCTTTCCACTGATGCCATTGTGCTTGCTCAGGATGGGAGATCGTGGCGAAGCCAAGATTTGACTTGTTTGCTGGAGTCATTAGATAGAAAACTTTACTAGTCTAACCGGAATTTTAATAATAGTAGGGGCTGCTAGCTCCCGCTAGCTTCAACACGAATTTAGCTTCGAGTATCACGTAGCTGCACTTATTGTTCGCTTACCTGCTGCCTCTCTCAACTTCCTGTGTCCTCTGGACTGTTCTGGACTCTCTCCTGTACTCCTTCAAGGTAATGCTCGTTCGAGTTACCTCTCTCTCCTTCTTGTATATCTTTTTCGGAGCCGTGGGCCTGCTGCTAGCGGCTAGCTCTGTGCTAGCCTCCTCCGGCTCGTGGATGTTGACGTATTCCGCTTCGCAGTTGTTTGAACTTAACAACTGCTCCATTCCTCCTTCTATTTCCACCATCAAACAACTGGGACTTCTGCGTAGACCTCGTTACATCCATAGAAGCTCTCGAAAGAAAACTGTTTATTCTCAAGCGAACTCTGATTCGATTAGTGCTGTCTGGACTGAGAGACGTGTCGCACCTCGATGGCGTCATCAGAACGCTGCGTCTGTAGGCCTTTGTAGTCCTCTGCGCACGAAGTGGCGAGGAAAACGTGGAGTGGACTTCAGTCTGCTTAAACCGGTTCAAAAAGCTCCTATTCCAACTGGTATTAAATTAGAACTTTTCAATGTGCAGTCTCTTTCCAACAAGTCATGTTTAATTCATGATCACATTCTGGAGAAGGACTTGGACCTCATGTGTCTTACAGAGACGTGGCACCAACCAGAGGTGTTCAGTTCTCTGAATGAGGCGTGTCCCTCTGGATACAGTTATCTGCAGAGAGCCCGCAGCACTGGCCGCGGTGGTGGTCTGGCTGTAATTTATCGCAGTAATTTAAAATTGTCTCATCTGTCTTCTCAGGACTTTTCCTCTTTTGAATGTCTGGCTTTCAGCTTCAAAGCCCCACTCCTGATGAATGTTATATTAATTTATAGACCTCCCAAACCGCATGTTTCATTTAACTCAGAGATGCATGACCTTCTCACTTTTTTCTGCACCTCCCCTGTGAAGACTATTTTTCTTGGCGACTTAAATATCCACGTGGACAATTCTTCTTCACCTCTGGCAACAGATTTTAAGTCTCTTCTGGACTCTCTTAATCTCACTCAACATGTTGACGCCCCTACGCACAGCAGGGGGCATACTCTGGATTTGGTGATTACAGACACTGTACTCATCAATAACTTATCTGTATATGACCTGGGTGTCTCAGACCACAGGGTCATCTCCCTGGAAGTGCCTTCATCTTCGCCTGCTTCAAATCCAAAACGACCCATCCAGTTCCGTGACCTTAAAAACATTTCCCTTGATGTTCTGTCTGCTGATCTTCACACCCTGACCGCTGTCAATCATTCATCTGCAGATGACTCTGTGGATTACTACAACCAATCTCTTCGGGAGCTCCTGGACCTACACGCCCCCTTAAAGACAAGACTGGTGTCTTTCTCGCGCTCAGCTCCTTGGTACACTGATGAGCTGCGCAAGATGAAGGCAACTGGCCGTGCTATTGAGAGACGTGTAAAATCATCTGGTCTGTCTGTGCATAAGCAGGCATATAAAGAACATCAGAAAGCATACGCCTATTCTCTTAAAGAAGCACGCTCCAAATATTATTCTAACATCATCAACACCTGCCCTGGAAACTCTAAACAGCTCTTCTCCACAATCACTCGTCTGCTTAATCCCATTAAGCAAACTCTTGAGGACTCTGCTCAAAAATGCGACCTGTTTCTTTCATCTTTTAAAACCAAAGTTGACACTATCAGATCTCAGCTCCACAACCTCCCCGTTCTCAGTGTGCCACCCACCCGTCTGCATTCTGGGACCCTAAACAGCTTTGACGAAGTTGTTCAGAGTGAGGTGGAGGCCATCATCAAGAAAATGAAGCCTTCATCCTGCGCCCTGGATCCTTTCCCCTCTTCTCTCATAAAAACCAATCATTCTGCAATAGGCCCACTTATCACTCAAATAATAAATCAGTCTCTACAATCTGGTCATGTTCCACTGCCTCTAAAAACCGCCATCATTAGGCCTCTTCTGAAAAAATCTAATTTGGATCCCGACATTTTTTCTAATTACCGCCCAATTTCACACCTCCCTTTTCTGTCTAAAGTGCTGGAAAAAGCTGTTGCTGCTCAGCTGCAGGATCACCTACAACAACACTCCCTGTATGAGAAGTTCCAGTCTGGATTCAGGGCAGCTCACAGTACAGAGACTGCATTGCTGAGGGTTACCAATGATGTCCTCTTGGCTGCTGACACTGGCTCTCCCTCCATCCTTGTCCTCCTTGACCTCACTGCAGCCTTCGACACTGTGGACCATAGTATCCTCCTCCACCGTCTTCATGTGGAGGTCGGTCTCTGCGACACAGTCCTGGACTGGTTCAAATCTTTCCTCTCCAATAGGCTGGAATGTGTTAGTCTTGGCAACGCCACGTCCCAGACAGTCTGTGTCTCCTGTGGTGTCCCTCAGGGGTCGGTTCTGGGGCCCCTGCTGTTTTCCCTTTACATGCTGCCTTTAGGTCAAATTATTAATCAGTTCAACATTTCTTTTCACTGTTATGCCGACGATACACAGCTTTACATCAGGACTGGAGCATCCTCATCTTCCACCTTGTCATCTCCATCTTCACTCACTGCCCTCTCTGCCTGCCTGGAGGCAATTAGGGCATGGATGAATCAGAACTTTCTTCAATTAAACTGCTCCAAGACTGAGGCCATACTGATTGGCACCCCTCACCAGGTACAAACATCTCCTATAACAAGACTTTCCTTTTCTGGACAAGACATCCCCCTCTCCACCTCTGTTACTAATCTTGGAATAAAAATGGACTCCAATCTTACATTTGAAAATCACATTAAGCATCTGTTTAAAACTTGCTTCTTCCATCTTCGAAACATCTCCAGACTTCGCCCATCCCTAACTTTTTCCGATGCTGAGAAGCTCGTCCATGCTTTTGTCTCCTCCAGGCTCGACTACTGCAACTCCCTGTTTATTGGAATCCCTGGCAAAAACCTTCAGAAACTTCAATATATTCAAAACAGTGCAGCAAGGATCTTGTTGAGAGTTCGTAAATTTGAACATATTACGCCCATTCTCCATAACCTTCATTGGCTTCCTGTCGCCTACAGAATTCAGTACAAAACTGCTCTCATTACACATCAATGCTTACACGGAACTTCACCAGATTATCTGAAGGATATTCTCATTCCATACTCATCCACCCGTTCGCTGCGGTCACAGAACAGCAATCTCCTTCACATTCCGAGAACCAAATTAAGGACCATGGGAGACCGGGCTTTCAGTGTGGCTGCCCCCCGCCTGTGGAACTCTCTTCCTGACTGTCTAAGAGCCCCACAGTCTGTGGTTGACTTTAAGAGCGACTTGAAGACCTTTCTTTTCGACCAAGCATACTCTACCTCCTCATGATTCTACTTTTGATCTTAGCTGATATTGTTATTGATTTTAATTGTTTTATTATTTGTTTTATTGTCATTTAATTCTGTTGCTCCTTGTAGCACTTTGAGATTTTCATTAATGAAAAGTGCGTTATAAATTGAATTCATTATTATTATTATTATTATTAATACTGTGTACATTAACTCATATGCTGCTTTGCCACTCTTTGCAAATGTCAATGCTAGAACCTTCAGTTTATTTTATAGATATACTTTTTATATTTTTATACTACTATGCAAAAACTCAGGACAGTATTACACTTTTATTATTTCATTTTATGCTTATGTTCATTAAATGTTTAGTGTTTTAGTGTTGGTGTAAATTTTCATACTTTTATACTACTATGCAAAAACTCAGGACAGTGTTACACTTTTACTATTTTATGCTTATGTTTATTAAATGTTTCAGTGTTTTAGTGTTTAAATGGTTACTGTTGCACCGAGGGACTGAGAGAAACGCAATTTCAATCCTGTGTATGTCCTGTACATATTGCAGTTCTGACAATGAAGTTGACTTTGACTTTGACTTAAGAGAGAAAAACCTTCTCTTAACAGAGGAGGAGGTCTGAGATTTCAACTTTCCAAGACTTATAACTCAGTTTTGGGGCTGATTCCCAGATGTTTTACACCGGATGGGAGCAGAGGTGTCTGGTCTGTGAATTAGACTAACAAAGTTGTTTGAGAAACCTCTGTTGTTGGTTTGTGAGGTGTTTTTTGTCAATCTACATACAGTTGTGTGTTTTCTGCCAGAGACTTCAAGGGAACCCCCTACTGTTAAGGTGTGATCTGTCAATTTACATGTATGTGTTACCTCAGCTTGCAATTTACATATGATGGTGCGTGATTTCTTTAGACTGTTATAACTCCACACGCTCACTTTTTGGTTTCAGTGAATTGAAAAAGCCCCCTGGATAGGGGTCGAAACGTCTTTTGCAACAAATAAAGCCCAGTTGATCTTGTATTGAACGCCTTTTTGATTTTTTGGTCAGGTTGTTCTGCAGAACAGCACGCAGGTACTTGAACTCAGCTAGGCTATTTTAATAAACCTTATGCTTGTTAAATAAATGTAAACAAAACAAAAACAGCATTTTATCTGCTAAACTGAATGTAAAAAAATCTTTCAAATCAACTGTGATCCGTGCTCCGCTACCATGGTTAACCAATGCTTACTGCTACTTCCTGTGTCTCACAGGAAGTCGTGCACTTAATAATTTTTGCATTATAGCCCCCAGGAATAAGGTGGATATAAAATAGGAATTTCACTTTCTGAAATGATTGAAAAAATATTCAACTTTTTCCACAATATTCTAATATTTTGAGATGTGCTTGTACACATGGCAGGCACAAAAAATAGAGAAACTCATAAATTGTGAGTGCTGTGAGCTGAATGACTTTGCTGAAAATGTGCTGAAGAAACTGAAATTGAATCGTAAAAGCAGTTGAGAGCTAAAATTAGCAAAACGGTATCTTATAGCTAAAATGAGCAAAACTGCTGTTAAAAGCTAAAATTGACAAAATTGTACATTACTGCTATAATTATAACAACATGACTTTGTGCTAAAATTAGAACAGCAATTAAAATCTAAAAGTAGCAAAACTGTAGCTTAAAGCTAAAAGATGAACATTAGCTAAAAGGTAAATGTAGCCAAAGTTAGCTAAAAGCTAAAAGTCACATCGTGACTGCTAAAAGCTGTGTGACTGAACTCTATGGACCACTTCAGTTCCGTGGGGAACCTTGGATGTTCTCTGTCTGCTGGACCCAGTTCTGGACTGCGGTCTGTGAGGTCAGCTGCTGTGGGCCTTATTACCATCAAGCTGCTGATCGGACCAGCTAAAAAGACCAGCTAATGCTGCTAACAAGACCACGCTGCTAACAGAACAGAACCGTGATGATGAAAGAACCTCACTGCTAACCGAATCCCACTGTATGTTTTTCTTTTTCAACTTTGGCGCCTTGTGTTTTAGTATTTTAGTAGTATATTTTAATATGTTTTTTAGCATGTGAGTAGTATATTTAAAAAAAAAAATATGTTAGTAGTATTTTTTAGTATGTTTTTTGTATTTTTGCTGCATGCTTTGATATTTCTTGTTGATTTCTTTTTTCTTTTCTTTTTTTGGTGAGTCGAGATGGTTGTTCTCCTCCTAAGCATTTCATCACATTGTCCTTGAGTTGCATCCTTGAGTTGATTTTGCTCATAACAAATAAACCTAACCTGACCTGTATGTAGCATGACAAAATAAAAATAAAGCAAGTATAATGAGACCGATTTTAATGAGAGTTTGGCAGGAACTGAATGGATCTCAATGTATTTTAATGTAAGGTGTTTTTTTTTATATTTGGTAAAATACTTTGGAAAAGTACAAAAGTTATAAAAATCAAATACTGCTGCACTCTATTCATTATCGAGC
>JBBPBX010026490.1:25347-38046 GCA_038048925.1 Garcialebias charrua | reverse complement strand
GTCTCTATACGCGCAAAAGTGGCGCATCTTCGAAGTCTGGTGCGCAGAAAGAAATATAATTTCTTATGCTTGCGACCTGGTTCAACTACTAACTTTCCTCCAGGATTTACTGGAAAAGGGTCGTTCTTATTCAACAATTAAAGTGTTCCTTGCAGCTATCTCTGCCTGTCACGAGGGTTGGGGACACAGGACTCCTGGAGCACATTCAATCATAATGAGATATATGAAAGGTGGGCTTCGAACTAAGCCACCCAGCAGGACCTTGACCCCTGGTTGGGATCTTGGCCTGGTCTTGGGCGACCCGCCATTTGAGCCTCTGAGCGAGATTAAGATAGATCTTCTATCTCAGTGGTCCCCAAACTACGGCCTGCGGGCCGGATGTGGCCCGTCTCCACATTTGGTCCGCCCCCCAGAACAATACCATAGAGCATTTAGATTTTTTTTCATGTGTGTATTTGTATTTGATAATAAAGTTGGACTTTTGCAATAAAATGTTCCTTAGTTATGAACTATTTTGAACTATTGTTCCACATTTGATTTATTGTGTTCCACCCTTCTGCGGTCTGTGCCCCTATCTGGCAACCCCCAGAAAAAAATCCTAAACCCGCCCCTGTCAAAGACAGAACGGAATAATGGCAAAAAGATTAGGTAAGAGAAATTTTGATTCAGAATGCAGGGCATTTAAGCTGCAGTGGACAAAGGATTATTTTTTTGTTCAATGCAAAGAAAAGGCTGTCTGTGTCATCTGTCAAGAGGCGGTGGCGGTATTCAAAGAATACAATCTGCGGCGACACTATGAATCCCGTCACAAAGACAAGTATGATAGCTTGCAAGGCCAAATGCGAGCAGACAAACTCTCAAAGCTAAAAAGTGGACTGTTAGCTCAGCAGAATACATTTGCACTTTTGTTAGAGAGGGTTATTTGGTTATTATTTATTTTATTAATAGTGTTATTATTTATTTTATTAATAGTGTTATTATTTATCTCCTGACTTTTGTGCTGTGAAGAACCCAGAGAGGGTTATTTGATTGTGCTTTCTGGAAAACAATACATTTTTACATTTAGGCACTCCTGCAATCATCACACTTTTTCCTGTTACAAACTGACTCCGGCCCCCCACCAGAGAAGGGAAAAGTTATGTGGCCCTCACAGGAAAAAGTTTGAGGACCCCTGTTCTATCTTATAAAACTGCTCTTCTCCTGGCTCTTTGCTCGGCGAAACGCGTGGGTGACCTCCATGCATTGTCTGTACATCCAATGTGTACCAGATTCGCCCCTGATGGGTCAAAGGTCACACTAAGGCCTAATCCCGCATACACTCCCAAGGTCTTGACTCTGAACCATAGGAGTCTAGACTTTGATCTCTCCTCCTTTCCACCTGCTCCTGTCCTCACTCAGGAACAGGAAAGGCTACAGGCTCTCTGCCCAGTGAGGGCTTTACGCACCTACATGCAGAGAACAGCCGAATGGAGGAAAACAAACCAACTGTTCGTCTGCTTTGCCGCACCTGCTACAGGAAAGGCCCTATCAAGACAGCGCCTCTCACATTGGGTGACGGAGGCCATTAAAAGGGCATACGGTAGCAAAGGTCAACAAGTGCCCCCTGGAGTCCATGCTCACTCAACCAGGGGCTTGGCCACTTCCTGGTCATTGTTCAAGGGCGTGTCAGTTGCAGACATTTGTGCTGCTGCGAACTGGAGCTCTTTAAACACTTTTGCAAAGTACTACAGTTTGGATGTTACTGCGTGTGATGTCACTCAGGCTGTTCTTTCTAATACACAATAGAAAGTAGCTTTGAGATGCCTTCTGGTCAAGGGCAGGCGTTCACACTAACAGGCATTTTACTGAGCATTTCAAGGGCGTGAATGAATTACGTTCCCATAGCAAGTATGTTGCACCGAGAGACCGAACTGAAAGGGAACTGAAAGTTATGCACCATAACTCATGTTCCCTGAAGGAAGGGAACGAGGTGCAACATAGCTGGCCCTTTTCAATGCTGAAAGCTCGGTGAAGTGCAATTTTGGAGACAGTTGGAGGGGTGTCAGTCGCCTAAGTACCTAAAGGGCGTGACGCCCCCTGGCATAAAAGGCGTGAATGTATTCCTTCAGGTAATCGCGCGGGGGCGCAATTCTCAAAGCAAGTATGTTGCACCTCGTTCCCTTCCTTCAGGGAACATGAGTTGTGGTGCATAACTTTCAGGTTTGCCTTTTACGTTAACTTCAACTGTTTTCAGATAAATTCAAATGTTTCATGGTAACCTCTGCTACAGCCTAATTAACTTCTTACTGCTAATTTCAGCTTTTTCTGCTACTATTTAGCTTTTTTATACAAATGTTAGCTTTTTCAGCCACTTCCACATTTTTTTTTTACACTCATTTCAACTTTTTTCAGCCTAATTCAGCAAAAATAAGCTTTCTCCACTCTGGTAATTTAAGCTTCTTTATGCCTTTTTATTTTTTATTTTTTAGCAATTTTCAACTTTTACTAGTTTCTTTTTTTTTCAGATAATTTATACTTTTTGTGCTAATTTCTGCTTCTTTCAGCCTAAATGGGTAAACGTGTTTTTCATGCTTGCTTCTGCTAATTTAAGCCTGTTCTAGTTTTTCAGCTGGTTTACCTGTATTTTTTTATTTTTTTAAAAGAATTTTTAGCTACCAATAATTTCAGCTGTTTTCAGATAAATTAAAAATTTTGTGGTAATTTCTGCTACTTTCAGTCTAATGAACTTCTTTCTGCTCATTTCAGCTTGTTATGCTCCTTTCAGTTTTTTGTTGTTATTGCTAGTTTCAGCTTTTCCTCCTATTTCAGCTACTTTTAGCTGTTTTATGCAAAATTTAGATTTTTCAGCTACTTCCACATTTTTGGCTCATCTCAGCTCTTTCTGCCTCATTCTGGTAATTTAAGCTTTTTTTTTCCTGCCATATCAGCTACTTTTCAGCTTTTTTTTTGGGGGGGGGGGTGAATTTAAGCCTTTTTTTAAGCTAAATTCCTATTTTTTGGTGCTCATTTCTGCTTATTTAAATCTAATTCAGCAAATGTGTTATTTCTGCTAACTAGCTTGGCTTGTTCTTCCATTTCAGCTACATTTCAGCATTTTTTAGCTAATTTCAGCTGTTTTTCAGCAAGTTCTGCAATAAGCATTCACAATGATTTTTCACAGGAAATGCAATTTCTCTAGAGTTATATATTTTTTCTTTGTAAATCTTTATGACTGATCTAGAAATCATTAAGTATATTAAAAAAAATAATCTTCTCCTAAGCTGAGGAGATGTACCAATTGCTTTGTACTCATTAAAGCATAAATATTTCATCATGATTCACTGGAGACGACTGACATCTAAACTGATGGACATCTTTATTCTAAAATGATAATTCTGTATGAGATGATCATGCAAATTTAAATATGCATCTTTCATGTGCATTTAAATAAACATTAATACAGTATTCATATTCAGCTTTTATATATAAGTTCTTAGCGAACAATTATTTTTTTTCCCAAACGACATCACCCAAGTGGACAGCAATTCTCACATGTGTGTGTATGTGTGTGTTCAGCTCCTGCCTTGCCTCCCACAAAGCCTCCATGAATCTTCTTGTTTGTCAGGGCCGCGGCTGAGTGTCCAGATAACGACTGAACTGATCTATAGTTTCTCATTCATCATTTCTGTGGTAAATCCTGCATGTTGTCACTCTCCACCTGTCAGCAAACAAGAGGGAACGTGTGTAAAGCTGCTAAACAATCAACTTTTAACAGTTCTTTCTATAAGTTGATAAAAGTTGACAACTAAAGTTGCAGAGTATAATTGGGGATTTTTACTTAATCATTTACACACAAACAAACATGTCTGTCAGCATGTGCACACATCTCATTAAAGCTGGGGTATGTAAGATTGTAATGTAGTCTGTAACTTTTCAAACAATATATATTTTAACATATTTCTTCACTCTGTCACTAGATTGATGTTAGAGAGGTAATCTCTGAAAAAACAAAAAAAAAATATTGTCCCCTTGCTTCTCCAGGTGGTAAATAAGCATTTCTAAAAAGAAAAAGTGACCCGCCATTTTCCAGCCAATAAAAACAAAGTTTGTAACCAGCCAATAAAAACCGAGCTTGAATTTGAATCAGCCAATAAAAACAGAGCTTGAATTCAAATTTCAACAGACCACAAGGGGGCAGAGCCATATATGGCTCTGAGGGGGAGGGATCAGAATGCTTTGCTTGTTGAAATTTTTTCTAAGTGCTGATGTTCTACAGAAACTGCAGACTGAACCTTTAAAGAGAGTGAAAAATAAAAAAAGGGAGGGGGTGGGTCAGTTTTGATGGTGAGCAGGCGGCAACATCTGGCCCCTGTTAGCCACAGGCATATGAAAATGAAATGTGGTTCAGTTATAACTTATAGGCATCTTGTACCACAAGACCCACACATATACAATATGTAACACTGTACATATACAAACACTGGGAGGTAGGAGCCCAACATTGTGCTTACCTCCACTAAGCTCAGCTTCTGCAATTGAAAGCTCAGCAGGATGCTTACCGGTAAATATAACGTACAATTCTGCCGAGGACAATAACTCTCTATGAATTCAGCACCTGAACAAAACAATATTCCAAATAATCCATGTCTGCAACCCCACCTGAACTGCAGTGGTGGTGCAGAAGTTTTTTCATTAGTCTCATGGTCTCGCTCACTGGCTGAACCTGTCCATCCCATACCTGTTCAAGTATGGGATGCCACAGAGCATCAGGTGTGGCCGCGTCAGTTTTCTGTTTGGTTGTGTTTAGTGTGCTGCTGTTGTTTGGCACATTGTTTTGTACTATTAGTGCTTAGCGTGTTCTTAGTTTAGCATATTTCTTAGTTCATATCTTAGATCTTATTACCGTTTTTCTTTACAATTTGTATTTTTGTTGGATGAAACTGGCCCTATGTACATAGTTTCATTCCACCACATGTACTACATGTGGTGTGAATGACAATAAAGACACCTTGACCTTGACCTTTTATAAATAAAACAGTTTTATTCCCCTCTGTTTCTGCTTATGGTGCCAGTTTTTGTATTGCAGTTTAATAAGCCACAATAGAAAGAAAATATATACAAATAAAAAAGTGTTTTATACAACTCAGCAAAAATTGGTCCTACCATTTTAGTAACTTACTGTAAACTGTGTGAGATACAAACATATTTTCCAAAAACATCTAAAGTAATTCAGGTCTGGCCACAACTGACTTTAATGTTGTCAATTATGTGCAATTCTCTACATATGTCAGTTTAATTTTTGCTTTACTTATTTATTTTGTTTTATTAACCTTGAGTTAACTAGGCAAATCCCATTGAGATCACATCTCTTTTGCAAGGGAGGCCTGAAGGCAGACTAACATGCATGTTTTTGGTCTGTGGGAGGAAACCGGAGTACCCGGAGAAAACCCACGCAAGCACAAAAAGAACATGCAAACTCCACCCAGAAAGACCCCAGGTCCAACCGGGGATTGAACCCAAGACCTTCTTGCTGTGAGGCAACAGTGCTAACCACTGAGCCAACTTTTTCATTATGAAAACTAAATAAAACAAACAAAACATTCGTGGTACTTTTAATATTGCAGAATCACATTTATTAAAACTAAAGAGATTTTTTTTATTTAAACTTGAATATTAATTAGGTAATCTGCTTTTTTCATTGGTTAAAGAAATTCTCTTTTAGTGCAACAAGAAATTATTTATTTAGGTGGATACTTTATGTTAAATTTAGATTTTGTCATAGTTGTTTACGTATTTGTTTTTTATAGAAATACATAGGAAATAGAAATGATAGTTTTCAGTGCAGATGCTGTGTTTGGGGCCGCAAGAGTGCCTTTTCTTTATTGCACATACTCAGTTATAATGGGTTGTTGGGGGTGAAACAATGATATATTTACTTTAACCTCTAACGTTTTGTTTTATTGCTCAGAGGAATAAAAACTGAATATTTATGAAGTTCTGGTTGGGTGACAAAACAGGAGACTTGTTGTGTTTTAGAATTTTCCCAAATAACTCATAACTCATTCAGATCCCAGTTATTCAGATTGAGCTCTCCAGTGGGGATTCATGTTTCTATGACATTATTATTTTAAGATAAGCCAGTAAAAAAAAAAAAGGCTTAATGACTAAAAAAAAAAATGCATTGGTAGAATTGTTGTTGTTGTATACTTGTCCTTTTGTCCTGGACTTCATTATTTTATTGCAAAAAAAGACTTGCTACTACCGGTACTTTATTTTAAACGTGTTTCTATTGCTGTTTTTACTGTTTCCTCTGCTTTTAATATAACCATTATTTTACAGCATTTTGGTTATGACCCATTGTTTTTAAATGTGCTTAGAACTAAATAACTTGATGAGGCTAATTCTGATCTGATTTCCTTCACACACTTTAGATCTAGCTAGGTGCATTTACAATAACTGGCATTGTTACACAAGAATATAGGCTACCTATATATATATTTTAACAAACATGTCCGCATAGTGTTTGGTCAAATGCCAGTTTATTTTGTTTTTTTATAGATTTTGTGTGAAGTGGTGACATCATCCTTGTCATTTTCCATGTTGCATATTGAGCTGGTATAAACTTTGCTACTGTAAAAAGTGAGGGGGCTAAGACAAGATGATCAGCAGGGTATACAGTACACTGTTTATTTTATATAAACAGAAATTTGTGGGCAATGAAGTGGATCCAGACCAGAGTTTATATCCTGAATGTCCAAACAAGTCTGAGTACATTTGCAGTCACTGTTAGCATTTCTGTCACACAGTTGAAGCATGCTGTCTAGTGCATTTTCAGCTGTTGTTATAACTAACAGCATCATATTTTCAAAAACGTATGATAAATTTCAACCCTGTGTCAGCAAATAGGAAATCAAGGTGGGAAACATGCACATTTACAAGCTCATGAAACCCCCATTTCTTAACTTAACTATGATTTCTTGCAAAGTTCTGTTTCTATCTAAAAGTCATTGTGGTGTTTTGTGTGTGTTGTTTATTGCTGTTCATTTCCTGCTGTTTAAATTTTCACACATTACCACTTTGATTTAAGCTGGCATAAAATAGACACTTTAATGCTTTATACTTTTTGTAATATCACTAATGAATAAAAAGAGCATTTCTTGCATGAATGCATAAACACCTGCCTCATTAAAAATTAAAATGTTAAGCAAATAAGCCAACTTATATGTGACCTCTTGGAGTATGTGCTGGGGATGACTCTCAGTTACAAAAAGCATAATTTAGGTCAATATCTGTGAAACTGACTGGACTATGACTATTTTTGTATTTGTCTGTTAGGTGTGGCCAACATCTTGACTCAGCCTGACGATCAGTCATATATAGTCATATTAAAATAGCTCAAAACTTATGCATCAAAACTAAAGCTTAACCACATAAATTTTAGATAATTATGTAAACCTTAAGCTTAATTGTGTAATTCTTAATCCCCATTAGATAAAACTGAAATTTACCCCCTTTTTTTCCAAACACAAATGTATCATGTTTTATTAATAGCACTTCTATTTTAAATTTTAAAGGTTTGTTTTCTGATTAACTAGATTTTCTTTGTGCATAACTCTAAACACTATAGCACTGATCATTACAAAGCACATATCAACATGATAAGAAGAAACACACGATTAGGGGAGGTTTCCGAGGTTTAAAGTTGAGCAGGATCCAGTCTAAATTGTTCCCGTCAGGTCAGTGAGCAGAAGGCCCGGTTTTATCACCCTGACAACCAAATGACCTCTTCACAGCATCACATCCATCTTCATGCCCTTGACCCAGGATTCTAGTTCTGACTACGTCCCTTCGAAGAAACTGGACAGCTGTCAACAGACTCAAATTTATCCTCTTCTCTTTTTTTTCTTTTCTCGGCTTCAGTTCTGCCACTCAGGTGTCATGCTGACCACTGTCCAACCTGGACTGAACAGAGCACGGATGCTGGACACGTCAGAGTCTATCAAAGCATGTCAGAATCTCAGGTCTGAAGTCTGGAGGCCTCTGCAGAGAAATGTGGTCAACGTTGGCAGAGAGTGAAAGATTCTAAGGTTGTGACCTGTTCTGGAACCTTCAGAACTGGACTATGTTCTTCTGGAAAGTCTGAATCTCTCAAAAAGTACAAAACAGAAAAGATGTCTCAAGCACAGCTTCAAAGAACAGTTTATCTTATGTTTTCAGAACAATCAGGACCACCTCT
This sequence comes from Garcialebias charrua, assembly GCA_038048925.1. Taxonomy (NCBI): domain Eukaryota; kingdom Metazoa; phylum Chordata; class Actinopteri; order Cyprinodontiformes; family Rivulidae; genus Garcialebias; species Garcialebias charrua. The sequence goes on along the minus strand of JBBPBX010026490.1, from coordinate 29,831 downwards.
GCTTCAGTGAGCGTGTTTTGACTCCCAGCTCCAGAACTGAGTTGAAAAAAATAAGAAAAAAATAAAAAAGTTATGCTACAATAACAAGAATGATGAAAGGATCAATTTGGTAGTTGGTAGTTAAGGAGGACCTCCTTATTAATCACTGTTTCAACTGTGTCAGGATCACAAACTTTCTTTGTTTAACCCAGTTTAACCCAAGGACTCCAAGGTGTTCCCAGACCATCCAAGAGACATAGTCTCTCCAGCATGTCCTGTGTCTTCCCCGGGGTCTCCTCCCAGTCAGACATGTCAGAAGCACCATAGAGAGGCACCCAGGGGTCATCCTTACCAGTCACTCGAACCTCCTCAACTGGCTTCTCTTGATGGGGAGGAGCAGCGGTTCCACTCGAATCTCTCCCAGATAACTGAACTTCTCACCCTATCGCTAAGGGAGAGTCCAACTACCCTGCGGAGGAAACTCATTTCAACCACCTGCAACATAAAAAAATTTAAAAAATTAAATCTCTAAATTGAAATTTTTAGGGATGCACAATATTATTGACGTGGTATCAGTATCGGCCAATATTAGTGATAAAGTGCAATATCGCATATCGGCCATGCCATCAAAATAACTCACTGATGTACTTTGTAAAATATGCAGTTTTTTGTATGACAACCCAGTGATAAGGATGCCTGCAGCGCAAGCACAACGTGATGACGTCATGCACGCCTACCTGATCTGATTACGGCAAAGAGGAAAATTCAAAATGTCTGCGGTGTGGAAGTTTTTTCGTTGGTGAGGATGTCGGATTCTGGATATTTTTGGACTACGTTGAGCCTCGCTACATCGTCCCCAGTCAGAGATATTTTTCCGATGTAGCCTTACTCGAGTTACAAGCCGTCATTTCTAACGTCATTGAGAGGCTAATAGCCGATAGAACTTGGGCGAGTTTTACCACAAACATTTGAACGTCGTGTTAGCATGATTAGTCTTACGGCACAATGGATAGACAAAAACGTTGAAGTTGAAAAGGCTGTCCTTCATGCACAGGATTGCAGAGGATCCACACTGCAGCTAGAAACCTGGAACAAGCCTCCACAAGTGAGACAACATCACAGGTGACTAATGCTAATAAATAACATTTAACACTTTTCGTTTGATCTGAAGCTCTCGACCTTGACCTCTGACTTTAAACATCTGTTGGACTCCTGGCAAGGACCAATGCAGACATGTTCCTGTTTTCAGTTTTCTACATTCACCTTGTAGTCTAAGCTGTTTTTGCTACTGTTTTGCCATATTATTTTAATTTGTAAAACAAATAAAAAAAAATAATAATCTGTATGCCTCTTTTATAATTGTCTATTGTTGTTGCTGTTGTCCATTGTTGTCATCATTCTTTGTTGAAATCCGGTCTCTCTTGTAAATGAGTCCTCAAGGCTCAATGGGATTAACCTGTCTAAATAAAGGTTGAATGAAAATTAATACATGTATAAGTTAAAGTGCTATGTTGCATATCGTATGGCTGTTACTGAATATAAGTCACCAGCTCTTACAGCTGTTACACATTTTCTGTAGCAAATAAGCCTAAATAATAGGGATATGTTCTGACAAAGGAAAGTTTATAAAAATATTGATATTGGTTATCGGCCAAATAAGTTTTAGCATATCGGCATATTGGGTAGTGGCCAAAAATACAATATCATGCATCCCTAGAAATTTTACTCTAAGCCTTTAGTTAAATATTTCCAAACCGAGGTGGTTTGACACAGTTTGTTATCTTTGTCTTTGATCTCAGGACAGTGTTACACTTTTACTATTTTATGCTTATGTTTATTAAATGTTTTAGTGTTTTAGTGTTTAAATGGTTACTGTTGCACCGAGGGACTGAGAGAAACGCAATTTCAATCCTGTGTATGTCCTGTACATATTGCAGTTCTGACAATAAAGTTGACTTTGACTTTGATTTTGCACTGACATTTTGATTCTGTGATCATTGTGCCTCCTCAGGGCAAGCAACCGGAAGCAGGAAAAAGATAGCATAGCATGAGCTAGCTCGTCGTCAGTCAATATTTTGAAAAAGATCAGCTGTAGCCTACAATGAAATCAGATCTTTTGTTAAAAAAGGAAAACAGCAAGGTAACAATAAAAGAACCCTAACCCTGTGTACGTTTAAACCCTGCTGGATGTTTTGTAATGTCAGGTAAGTCAGAGATACATTTGTTTAAAACAGCTTTATGGGCGGAGGAGGAATATTAAATTATGTCAGCTCAATGAAAAATCTCAGTGCTTTAATTACTGTACTAGAAATGTTTTGTGCTCCATTTATTTATTTTTGCCCACATTATCAGTTCCTTCTCAGCATCCAATATGCAAATTAAAATGTGCAAATGGGGAAAAACTCATCCAGTAAAGCAGGTATGAGCAATTTGCACTTATATTTTTATTTATTCCTGCATCAAATTGCAGTTGTTTTCACTGTACATTCTAAACAAGACTTTCTACCACAAACAAATGGCAGAAAAGAGACAGAGAGATCGAGAAAAAGGTCTTATCCCAAGCTTCGGATGAAAAATGAAGAGTTCAAAAAAACATTTCACTATATCAGAGAGAACTGGCTTTTGAGAAGGCATTTCTAAATCACTGGGTGATGTAGGTGTTTTTAATGCACCGCTGGAAACGTTTAAGAGCGTAGCGTGATTTATTCACTAAAAGATGAAAAAGGTACTATCTGAGGGTAAATTTGTATCAGAATGTGCAGCGTAATCTGCCTTGTGATAAAGTACATCATTTCAGCTTTTAAAATCAAGCAAACTTAAATAAATACTATTTTTGTGACTATCACTGCATCCTGTTACTTTCACTTGGCAAAGGAAAAACATCCATAATGTCTCAGACCTGCTCCCTGTCTCATAACTTGACTTTAAAAATAATGCACTTTTTACCCTGATGGTAATTTATAAATTTACATTGCTCCTTTTTTCTTTCTAAATGTTTACATACAATCTAATTTAAATGTGAGGAAATAGCACCCACCCTGCAGTAAGATACCACTTAGCTCTTTGCGTAAGTGTAAAATAGGCTGATTCACATAATTTTTTTATTACTTTATTTTTTTATTAGGTCCTCAAATTTGAATGAAATTGGCTTTTCTTAGGTCTTTTATGATCTAAACCAGGGGTTCCCTTATCAGTCAGTCACTCGGTGCAACATAAATGCTATGGGAAATTGCGCTCTGTGCGATTACCTGAAGGAATACAATCACGCCTTTACGGCAGGGGCGTCAGCGTCACGCCAGAGACCCCGCCCTCTGGGTATTTAAGGCACTGACGCCCATCCATCGTCCTCTTATTGCCCTTCACCTCGCTAAACCTGAACTTCTCTTCGCGGGACTTCTCTGTTGCTTCATCGCTCGACCAGAGGTGAGCTTGCTCCCTACACAGGGCGTACAGAGAATTCTTCCTGCGTACTGCTGGGCTAGCGAAAGCTAGTCCGGCACATTTTTCCTTAACCCCAAAGTTTTTTTCTTCTCCTCTTTCCGCAGACTGCTTCGCTCGATGGCGCTAACTGCGTCACACCGCTACCTCTGCTAATTCGTAGCAGGCTAGCCAGCGAAAGCGACGCGATGGAGGAGACGTCTCAAATAAAAAGAAAAAGGATTTTGGAAGGACTCGCCCGTCTTATCTCGGACATGCCTCTGGAGAAAGGAAAGCGAAAGACAAGACTTCCGAAAAAGACTAGCAGGACGGCGAGCCCAACCACGCGCGCCTGCCCCAGTGGATGCGGTTTTTCCCTCTCGGCGACGGACACCCACGAGGCCTGTCCCGTCTGCCTGGGGATGCTACACGCGAAGATGGTGCTGGACGTGCCCGACTCTTGCCCACACTGCAGCCAGATGCTGGAGGCGGTGAGGAGGCACCGGGCGGACTTCGTCACCAAAGCCATGGACGCTGCTGCGGCGCCAACAGACCCGGACACTACTGAGCCTCTCACTCCCACACCGGAGCTTGAGAGCATGGCTCTGGAGGACAGCACCCGAGTCGAATGGGGCGACAGCCCAGATGCGCTGGCTCCCATGGTGGACTTGACAGTCGAATTCGACACTCGAGGCATGATGAACGAGGATGAGATCTCGATATCAGCCTCAGGAAAATTTTCTGCGGATGACGCCGACGTTGAGTATGAGGAACAGGGAGAAGACCTCTCTTGCACCCCGGCACCTGTGCTCCCGGAGACTGACTTTTCCATCCCTGCTCTGTTCGACTTGTGTCGCAGAGCAACGGACGCACTGTAGATCCCATGGACGGAGCCTCCACCTTGTCAACAAGTCACGAGGTTGGCAGGGAATTATTTTTACTCAAAGCAGCAGGCCGCCACGAGGGAAAGAATGCCCATCTTTCCGGATTTCCTCACAGAGCTGACTCGCACCTGGTCTCAGCCCAGAGCTCCCATGCTGCTGCCGCTCTCGCAGTTCCTCGACGTGGATGGGATGGATGCAGCGGGA
>JBBPBX010026490.1:10469-24611 GCA_038048925.1 Garcialebias charrua | reverse complement strand
GTGCCACGGCCGCCCCTATGATGATCGGCATCATCAGGTGCTAAATAGCTCAAAATAATTCATTATAAACAAAAACTCCATGCCGATTGTGCGGCTCATCCATCAATCAGCCAATTGTGTGTCATGTCCAATCTTATTTTGAAAAACTGCAATAGAGCGAGTCCGCAATGAACCACAAAGTAGCGAGGAACTCATTTACAATGTAGCTGAGCTTATACAACAACAGAAAATAACAAAGGGCGCACTGAGAAAATATGTGAAAATGGTGTTTCAAAAACAAACAAAAAAGAAAATAAGGAAAATCATAAAGCTATTAAAATAAATTAATATCTAGTCAGAGTCAGAGAGTCTTTATTGTCATTTGCACCGCATGTGGGACATGTGATGAAAACGAGATTATGTACACAGGGTCCCAGTTACATCCAACAACAAATGCAAGAGAAAAACAGTAATAACATCTAGAATTAACTAAGAGAAACATCAACTAGAAATACACTAAGCCCTAATGTAGTAGAAAAACATCATTATAAACAGCAGCACGAACACGAGTCTGTATGAGCAGATGGTCACAGATGAACACAGCAACAAGAAAACAGATCAGCATCAGCATGATGTGATATTTTGCAGTGATTATTCTTATTATTTATTTATTCATGAGTCTAACAGCCTCAGGGTAGAAGCTGTTCCTCAGTCTAGTGGTTCTACATTTGATGCTCCTTAACCGCCGTCCTGAAGGGAGTGGGGCAAAGAGTGTGTGTGCTGGGTGAGTGGGGTCTTTCATGATGCAGGTGGCTCTTTTCCTGCATCTGGAGGTGTAAATGTCTGTGATGGTGGGGAGACTGACTCCAACATCTCTCTGTGCAGCCTTCACCACTCTCTGTAAAGCTTTTCTTTCTGCAACTGTGCAGCCTCCATGCCACACGTTGATGCTGGAGCACAGGATGCTCTCCACTGCACACCTGTAGAACGAGGTGAGAACTGGGCTGCTCAGACCAGCTCGTCTCACCCCGGAATTACACCACATGCGTTACGGCTCCGCCCCGCTCCGGTCCGACCTCCGCAGCAAATACGCACCCATTATAATCAATGACAGAATTTACACTGGCTCCGCACGGCGGCGGCGAGCTGCGGAGAGCGGACGGCAGTCCGTCAAAATTAGAAAATTTTCTATTTCTGCCGGATGACGGAGCTGTGCCGGAGTCAACTTTTGAAGATTACGTCGCACCAACAGGAAAAGGAACGAGCACAACTTCCGTATTTACAAAATAAAATCACCACGGGCGGACTAATCCTAGCTCTATACGGATTTATTTGTACAAAAATGCTGTCAAACTATCATTTATGACTATTCTATGACTAAACTATTATATTTATGACTATGACTACGCCTACAAACGCAATACAAGAAATAAATAAATAAAAACGTATTTTATTCTGAAATGTAAACATCACTTCCTGTTGCTCAAACCATGTAGCTTATTTACGAGAGAAGATCAAGGCAGCAGTCTCTCTACAGTTGTTCTCCTTCTTCCACCGAATGAATTGTTTTGTTCTGACTTCACTTGATTTATCGCGCGATCTCGCACGTGTCTTGGAGCGGCGCATCCAGGCGGACCTGAGGGGAGCGCAGGCAGTGGGCGAGGACTCACGTCAGCTGCGACATGCGGACCGCAGCGGGGCGGAGCCGCGTGCAGTGTAATTCCGGGGTTAGCCGTCTGAGGAAGTAGAGTCTCTGATGACCTTTCTTGATCAGGCTGGTGGTGTTGTTGCTCCAGCTGAGGTTATCATTCAAGTGTACACCCAAGTATTTGTAGCTGGAGACCACTTCCACCACTGATCCACCTATGTTCAGTGGGGTGTGGGTTTGTTTGTTCCTTCTGAAGTCCACAATCATCTCCTTTGTCTTCTTCACATTCATGTGAAGATTATTCTCTTTGCACCAGCTCTCCAGGTGTTCCACCTCCTGCCTGTAGCTGGACTCATCATTGTTTGTGATGCATCCCACCACCGCTGTATCATCTGCAAACTTTACAATATGACAGCCTGGATGGGTAGCTGCACAATCATATGTGAGCAGAGTGAACAGAAGAGGGCTCAACACACATCCTTGAGGAGAGCCAGTGCTGAGGGTTATGGTGGAGGAGGAGAAGTTGTGGATCCTCACGGACTGTGGTCTGTTTGTTAAGAAGTCTAGTACCCAGTTACAAATGGAGGGGCTTAGTCCAAGTGTGGATAGTTTGTCCATCATCTATTAACTAGATCTCAATAGTTTAGTTACTTTGTGTTCCTGTTAGATATACACATTACCTGAAACGACTGGAGTATCAAAAAGTATTGATAATTTGATTTGAGAATTGATTCTAGAGCATAACGTTCTGGTACTGGGGTGTTAATATTTCAGAATTGCTCTGCACATCACTAAATGTAGCCTCCGTTAGCGCCACAGAGTCCAGGTTGAAGCTGCTGCAGCTTCGGCTCGGGCTGAAGGCAGAGACGAGTGATTTACAGGCCGCGACACGCCTCTGCCCTCCGGCTCCGTCAGCTGATTTTAAATTACAGTTTGTTGGTTTCAGAACATTAGCTGATTACTCCACGGGCTCCACTTAAGCTGCGTTTTACGGCCGACAATGAGCCTAACTCATTACCATAATGCCGCTCTAATTTCAGCTGACGACCATCTCTCTGTTTGACACGCGGTTGAGGCCCGCAAGCGTTTTTCATGTTTAGAAAGATACGACAGGAGATGCAGCTCGGCTCGCAGTTCAGAATACTGTCATGACTCAGCGAAATTACTCTCGTCAAATAATGTTATGGGTTCAAACAAAGATGAGAACATTTACAGTCGTTTTGCTCACAGTTCATGTTGGGGATGACTCTCAGCTACTTCAACACCAAAGTTTAGCTTAATACCCCTACAGCTACTAAATAAAAGCCAACTTTGTGTTTAAGTTTGATTGGCTTTAGCTGCCATCTTAAATCCATATGATTCTAAAACTTACCGTACTCACCGCCATATAAGTCAAATCAGTACAAAAATGTTTAATAAAGTGGGAAAAACAAAAAACAAACAAAAAAAGTCGCTTTACCGTCATAGGCGTAGATCCTGGGGGGGTCGGGGGGGTCCGGACCCCCCCAATCTTGGGGAAATATAGATCTGTCCCCCCCAATAATTCAATAAAGGAAATCGTGTCTTTAAACAATATAAATATAAAAAGGCAAAAAAAGAGAGAAATCCGCCATTATTCTAAAAAAAAAGAAGGAAATTTTGCCCACCCCCCCTTCTCTGTTGGCAAATGGTTTAGTCCAATGTTTACAAGGAACAACAACAGCAGCGGAGGTCACAGGCTCGCGGAGCCGCTGGTGGGGAGTGAGCTGCTGCACAAAGTACTAACTTCCAGTAAGTAGCTACTTAAAACATAGGTGACAGTGACTGGGAGGAAAAGGTCTTTCACAGTGTTGAAAGACAAGTGTGTCTGTGCATCATTAGTGGCAGAAAAACACTTTGGAGCGTCACTTCATCAGCTAACACACTAGCTTCAATGCTAACTAGCTCCCTGGTGGGCTCTGCAACAGACAGTAGAATGTCAGCGCAGCTTTGAGCAGGATGGATTCACATTCATCATATTTTCAGGTGTGGAGCTCTTGAAAGAAGTAATGATAAAATATGTGAAAGATAATTAATTAAAAAAGAGTAGAGAAGATGTGATGATTAGTTAAAATGATTTCATATGTGTAGCACTTTGTTGCAGCTGTGGTTGTTTTAAGGGCTTTAAATTATTATTATAAAAAATGTTGAGGATCAATACTTATGTCACATGGTTAATTAAAAAATGTCACTGTTTATTATATTACATTATTGATATTTTGTATCTGCAACTGGAACATTTTATTCTTAATAGGTTCTTAAAAAATGCTACAGATTTGTTAAGGCATATTTTGAATGAATGTTACAAACGTGTTCATTTCTACAAAACAGTTAATAAAATATTTATAAAATACAACGAATTTCAAATGTTACAAACTGAGTTTAACATAAAAGAAATAGTGTTTATGTTTAAATATCAGTTAATAAGTAATCCATTATGCCCCCTTGTTTAGGACTGGAACCAATCTCAGCTGCTTTTGGGTGAAGGCAGGGACACCCAAGACAGGTCTCCAGTCCATCACAGAGACAGACAAAGAGACAAACAACCATCCACACTCCCAGTCAAAGCTAAGAACAATTTACATTTGCACAGAAGAACCAAAACATTATTCAAACTGAGGACTCAAGTTCTTGATTGAGAGTTCTAATCACTACTGGTAATTATCAATAATAATTGATCATATTTACCAAGCTAAAGCATTGTGTGGAGTCTTTAATAATACAGACCAGATCAGATGTGATCAGGCAGTCATATATTCACATGTATGTAAATGTATTATTATTAATACTATGATTAAAGTTGAACCATGCAAATTTGTTTGGAACGAACAAGTGGACCTTTGTGCCTCTTGGTTCCACTGAAGTAGCTCTCAGTCTCAAAAAGTTTGGTGACCCCTGCATTAAAGTATTTCTTCTCCTTGAAAACTGTTTTCTTTTTAAGCATTAAGATTTTGGGAAGATGTTGTACCAGATTATCAGTGACACTGACCACAGCAATCTATGAATACAAGCCAAACTGAAATTTAAACAATATTTAGAGGGGACCTATTTTGCAAAATTCTCATTTTGCCACTTGTCATTATTTGTCGTCTATTGTACTGCAGATTGAACACATTACATTTTTTAACAAGAGTAATGAGTATCACTGTTGTACTGATTAATAGTAGTATTAAGACTACTAAATAAAATACATGCCATTTAAATCAATATTATTGTTGATTATTCTGCATAGTATATGCATGCAGTTTGGATAAACTTCCCTCTGTACATTTTGCATTACATTTCACTGTAACTTTGCCGACCCCCCCAAAATTGCTCTTAAAAAATTTCCCTGTTTATGGTCCCCCCCAATAATGAGATGAAATCTACGCCCTTGTTTACCGTATAAGTCACATCTATTGTGTCACTGCTGACCACCTGGAAATGTGGGCCGGTGTTGTGCTAAAAATCGATTGGCTGCCAAATGGTGGCCGTGGGAGCATGCACGAGAGGACTTTAACAAGAATTTAACAAGATAGCCAACTAAAAACAATTATTTGTTTGCTCCAAATTATAACAAAGGTGTGTCTCCGTTGAACTTTTCCTTAATGCACTTTAACGGTCAAATCAAACTGATTCGATGTTTGCTCCAGTAGTTCCAGAGCGAGACGAAGGTGGCCTGTATGGCAAGCCAAGTGTCTCATTAATAGCCACTTTTACCTAATGAGACACTTGGCTTGCCATATTACTTGAGGGCCCTCTAGTGGCTGAAAATGGTAGTGTTCAAAATTGTCCATGTCAGAATGAATGAAATCTTCAGATCTCAGCCAAAAATTGGGTTATAAATATGAAAAAAAAAAAACAAATAAGTTGCTTCAGTGTATAGGTGAAAAATATAGTATTTTCCCAGAGTTTCATGAAAATCTGTCCACTGGTTCATGAGGTATTTTAACAGACAGTTTTGACTCTAAGAGTTAACAACAACGTTTTCAAAGCAGATTGTGTTTTTTTATTTTTTTGCCTGGCCCTGTTTGTAAGCGGCAGCTTCTCTCCTTTCCTCTCCCGTTTTTCTTCACTCTGCGTGGCTCTTTGTCTTGTCTGCAGTTCCTCGGCACTCATCTCTCGAACACAAAGTGATTATGGATCTGGTATCATGGACGATCAACTCTATTGATAAGATTTTTTCTACAAAGAGACAAGGTACAGTAAAGCCAGCTTGCCCATCACAGACACATTCTGGGGGATACGTCATGGATTCCTGGGGTAATTGGAAGGTGATGTGTCTGTCAGTCCTATCTGTGGAGGATGTCAAAGATATAATTGGATTTATGATAGCAGGGGCTTTGCTGTTCGGCAGATGTGGAACACTGTTCTATCGGAAAATGAGGAAGACTTCAGCGGCAATTAATGCCATGTCGAAGCTCCCGAGACAGAGTGAAAGTTTGATCTGTGCCGCGACTTCAATAAATCAGCTGCTTTACGAGCTTAACCGGAAGGTGGAGGCGATCTCTGAGAATCGCAGGCCACCCGCAGGGTTTGGGACTCGTCAGCGAGGTGGAATCAATCTGGATAAGGATTCATAGCTTGGATCAGTGGAAGGATTCCCACAATTGGATCATATTGGATTTGGATCGTCCAGCTGGACTCAAGGCTGCAGAAAAAGTAAACTGTCTGCCTGAAGAAAAACAATAATCATGCTTATCTCAAATCTGACTCCCCAAACAGCCTTGGAAGGGCTGACTATCAAATTTCTCCTGGGTCATGAGTAACTGAGGACAACAACTGCATCTATCGCACCCCCCTCCCCGGAGAACTTTTTGTGAGCGCTTATCAGAAATGCTGGCTGGAAACATTAACAGAACTGTGGCTGATCTGAACAAGGCTTATGGACTAATCTCACCGCCTAGACCTCAAATGCATATGTGATTTGTCTTAACTGTGTTTGCTGATAGAGTTTTTTGATGTCTCATATAGTGTCCTAATAGACAAGATGTGAAATATCTTTTTTTGTAATAGCACTATCTACCCTCATGGTTCTTCTCCCTTTTCATATCTAAGATTGTGGCGGTGCTGATAACGGCTGTGGCTTTGTACACTCGGCCCATCTTTCGGACGACTGTGCGTATATAATCATGTTGTGTTGTGCCTTGGTGCAATGTCAATGTCAATAAAGATATTCTGATTCTGATTCTGATCAATCAGCCCTTAGTATGTGTTAAGGATCGGTCTCAGCTACTACCACACCAAATTTTAGCATATTTTCTATAAAACTATCTGAGTTTCAGTCATTTTTGTGTTTACATTTGCATAGCTGCGGCAGCCATCTTGGTAAATGGTAAATGGAACTTATTTATATAGCGCCTTCCAGCCCCCTCTGAGGAGCCCCAAAGCGCTTTACAATACGAGCCATCTACCCATTCATACACACATTCATACACAGTTAGTGGTAGCCTGCCTTGTAGGGCGCTATCCAGACCTACCGGGAGCAACTCGGGGTTAAGTGTCTTGCCCAGGGACACAACGACACATGGTGGGCGGATGTGGGACTCGAACCTCCGACCTTCCGATTGGGGGTCGACTGCCATTACCACTGTGCCACGGCCGCCCCTTTTATGGTAATCAGCTGTAGATGAACAGCCAGTGATTACCGTTAGAGAAGCTCATTAAAATCCACCGTATGGTTCATGAGATATTTTGCTAACAGACGTACATGCACGGAAAACGGCAAAACATAATCAGTCTTTGGGTGGAAGATATCCTTGAGTTGCAAATTCAAGAATCAAACTTTGCTCCTGGATGTGAACTAAAAACTGTGTTCGCGTCGCGAGTCAGCAAGCCGAGTTATGTTTCTGAATGAGATTAAAAGCTTTGTTTCAGCACCGAACCGGATTAATTCGTTTACAACAGCGGGGAGTTTTGAGTGGCGTACAGTAAACAGAGGAGGATAAGTCGACGCATCCGAGCTGAAACTCCACACAACTTCCGTAATTGCTGCAGCAAATGTCAAATCAAACGGCCTGTCGGCGCTCGGAGAACACAACTCGCTGCCGGCTCTCCGTCCCCGCGGGCCCATTCCTCCGTCTTCAGAGCAGGAAAAACGAGGACCACCGCGAGGAGATCTGCTCGTTAATTTGGAAAACAAACCGAACGGAGAACATGGCTGACTTGATGACAGCTGTCAGCGTGACGAGAGGTTTTATCAGGTGGGGCTGGTTCTGCTGGTCCAGAAGGGATGTGAGGGTGGGTGTAGCAGCTGTCACTCAAACGGGGTTCCTCTACTGCCAGGCCTTTTGTGTTTCGGCTGCATCTAATTCCTGGTTAACCTAAAGTAAACAAGCACTACAGAAAATACATTTTCTGTCAAACGCAGAGTGGAAGCTGAGCGCTAAATGTTTATTGAAAAACACGCTGAAGAAGCTAAAGCTGAGCTGTAAAATGTAAAAACTAAAAGAGAAAATGAGTGTTAAAAAAAAGAGGCTAAAATTAGCAAAATAAAGGCAAAAATGAGAATCACAAGCTAAGGAACAAAATTTAAGACAAGAACAACCAAAAGAGCAGCTAAAATCTACATGAAACATAGTAAAGTTCAAATCAACACAACAAAGGTTAAAATTTAAAAATAGCTCAAATTAACTAAACATATGCTGATGCCATAATCACCAAAACAGTAGCTAGAATTTTGCAAATATATATTTAAAAAATGACTGCCCAAAATAAAACAGTAGCTAATATTAACATTTTTTTTAAATTAACACAACTGTAGTAAAAAGTGACAAAATGATAGCTGAAGCTAATACAGGTAGTCCCCGACTTACGAGTTCCGTTCCTACGAGGTGCTCATAACACGAAATCTCGTATGTCGGAATCCGAAACACGTGTGCTCGTAAGTCCGGATTTTCGGTCGTAAGTCAGAAAATTTATGCTAGCGCTACTACGAACACTCGTTTTTCAACACAAACGTACATACTAGTTCATAAACATGCTCAGAAACTTGTTTATAAACTGTTAGCTAACACACTTTCATCTAAAAACACATACCAGTGCTATATTTTCTGTATGTTCTGTACAAATTTGCTGCTCGTTGGTCAGCTCGTACGTCCGGAACCTCGTATGTCGATGCGCTCGTAAGTCGGGGACTACCTGTATACTGTATCAAAAAGTGTAAAAAATTAGCAAAGAAAATAGCTAAAACAAGCAAAACTACCAAAGATCAACAGCACAGCAGCTAAAAGCAGCCAAAAAAGATGCATAAAATACAAATAAAAAACTAGCAAAATCATATTGAAAATAAGCTACATATTGCAAAGAATAAAATAAATAAAAGCAAAACAAATGCCAAATTTAACATATTAAAAACAGCATTTCATTATGACAAATTGAAAGCTAAAATAAGCTTAATGAGGACTAAAACTTTAAAACTCATAATTATGACTTTTATTCTCGTAATTATGACTTTATTCATGGCGGAATGGGCTTCCATAGTTTGTTCTGTACTAAATTACAGGAAACTGAAGTGTGCTGACCACGTTCATTTTTCCCAGTGAAATGTTGGCAGCAGACAGCTCTACAACAATCGGGTGGTGCCTGCTGGGAAGTGTAGGTGGAGGCTGGCGTATGTCTGATTGAGCTCCTACCCTTGTTAGACTCGAGTGTGCCGAACAGCGATAATCCCATTCCGGAGTGAGAATCTGGAATCTCCACAATGATATGAGGCCCAGAGGTCAGCGAGCTCCCAGTGTGGCGCTGAACGTTTACCACGTCTCCAGCTACGTCTTCGATTTATTCAAGTTTAAGTCAATAAATGACTTTCAATGTAAACCTGTAGACGTGGAATCAGGTGCACCGTGTGCCACATTTGCAGACTGTTTTCAGCTTTACAGAGCACATCCTGACTGCCTCTGTAGTGAGCGTGTCAAGACAGTGGCTAAAAATAATAAAAATCTTAGCACTCCTCAAGGGAATGCATATCACCCGCCACGTTTTATGTCAGAGTTTTAAAGGTTGCTAATAGAAACAATGTAGAAATACAAATTCGAGAAAGCAGACTCAGAGGTGGGATCCTGGCGCGGCGAGCAGCTTCACTCTGGTCTTATCTGTTGGCAGCGCTAAGGCGAGGCGCTCCATGCCACATGGCACCCGGATACACAGCGAGGCACCGCCACACACACCAATACACACACACTTTGGCTTCTCAGATCCGTTCCCCCAGGTGCTCGCACAGGTTCAAAAGAGTCAGCAGTAACAAATCAGAGTTTTATCCACTTGTGTCATTAGCATGGAGATGAAAACAGGAAATGTGCATCGATATGCTTTCTACTTCTTCTTCTCTAATTGGGGTTTCTGTTTGTATTTTAAAGGTTTGTCTGAACTACAATAAAATTTTAAAAAGCAGCAATACTACAACCCATTATCTACAAGTATGTACCTGGTATACACCAGAAACATATCTGGTATGTTTCAGGTATTTACATGGTTATATAGGCCTGGAATGTACAGTACTGGGTATTTGCCTGTTACTTACAAATATGTACTGTAAACACCAAACAAGTTATTACAGGGCATAGACTTGGAACTTAAAGGTACGTATTTTCTGGTGTATAGGTTGCACCTGTGTATAGGTCGCATTGGCCAATTATCACCAATAGATTGGAAAAATCCCTATAGGTCGCACTGGTGTATAGGTCGCACCTACGTTTAGCTCTGCTGCAAATGTCTGCCACAGGAGTGCACAGCAAGGCTTTTAAGAAGATTAACACTTAAAAACAATTATTTGTTTGATAAAAATTATAGCAAATATATGTCTGAGCTGAACTTTTCCTTAATAATAATAATAATAATAATGTCACATTTTTGTCATCTGTGTATGTTTCCATACAAGACAAAATTTTACTCTGCATTTAACCCAATCACCACCAGGTGGGGCAGTGGGCAGCTATAGAAAGCGCGCCGGGGAGCAATTGGGATGAGATGTGCTGCTCAAACACACCACAAGTTATGCCGTGACTGGGGTTCGAACCTGGGTCCTTCGGGTCCCAAGTCGGTTCCCCTGCCACTACACCAATAAATGAACGTAATTGTGAAATGAGCTGGATTTAAAAATTTGTTTCACCGAAAGTGATAACAAGCCATATATAGGTCGCACCTGAGTATAGGTCGCAGGCCTTGAAAAAAACCATAAAAAGGTGCGACCTATACACCGGAAAATACGGTACATACAAAGTACTTATATGGCACATACACAGTACTTATTAGACACATAATTAATTCTTATTGAGTACCTACCTGGGATATAGTACCTGGTATGTATTACCAGGTAAGTATATGGTATGTACAGATATGTATTCATTACTTATAGGTAACATATGTGGGACATAGAGGTAACGTACCTGGTGCTCAGGGGTAAAGTCGTACCTGGTACTCACGGGAAACGTACCTGGTACTCACGGGAAACTTACCTGGTACTCATGAGTAACATACCTGTTACTTGTCTGGGTAGCGTACCTGGTACTTGGTAATAGCGTACCTGGTACTCGCGGGCAGCGGGCCTGGTACTCGCGGGCAGCATACCTGGTACTCGTTGGTAGCATACCTGGTACTCGCAGGTAGCGTACCTAGTACTCACCAGGTCAGTACTTGTTATGTGTCAACTGCCTGGTACTTGCTGGTGGTAGGAGCTTGAGAGTTACCAACAACACAAACTTCAAGTGCTACTATTTAGGGCTGCAGTAGCTTGGTGGTCAATGCTGCAATCTTGTAATTCTAAGGTTGAGGGTTCAAGCCCAGGTTGCATCAGGAAGGGCATCTGATGTAAAACAATTGCCAATTTTTTATGCAAGTTTGCTTACTGTGGCAAAACCCTGAAGATGGGAGCAGTCAAAAGAAACTTACTTCAAGTGGTACTATGTCCCAAAATTTCAATAACTATTGGAGTCTACAGTATCCTGTTTTTTAGCTAAATATCCATCCATCCATCCATCCATCTTCTTCCGCTTATCCGGGGTCGGGTCGCGGGGGTAGCAGCCTAAGTAGGGAGGCCCAGACTTCCCTCTCCCCAGCCACTTGGAGCAGCTCCTCCGGGGGAATCCCAAGGCGTTCCCAGGCCAGCCGAGAAACATAGTCCCTCCAGCGTGTCCTGGGTCTTCCTCTGGGTCTCCTCCCGGTGGGACATGCCCGGAACACCTCACCAGGGAGGCGTCCAGGAGGCATCCTAACCAGATGCCCGAGCCACCTCAACTGGCTCCTCTCGATGTGGAGAAGCAGCGGCTCTACTCCGAGTCCCTCCCGGATGACTGAGCTTCTCACCCTATCTCTAAGGGAGAGTCCAGACACCCTGCGGAGAAAACTCATTTCAGCCGCTTGTATCCGAGATCTTGTTCTTTCGGTCATAACCCAAAGCTCATGACCATAGATGAGGGTGGGAACGTAGATCGATCGGTAAATTGAGAGCTTTGCCTTTTGACTCAGCTCTCTCTTCACCACGACAGACCGGTACAGCGCCCGCTTCACTGCGGACGCTGCACCTATCCGCCTATCGATCTCACGCTCCAGTTTTCCCTCATTCGTGAACAAGATCCCGAGATACTTAAACTCCTCCACTTGGGGCAGGACCTCCTCCCCGACCCGGAGAGGGCATGCTACCCTTTTCCGGCTCAAGACCATGGCCTCGGATTTGGAGGAACTGATCCTCATCCCGGCCGCATCACACTCGGCTGCAAACCGCTCCAGTGAAAGTTGTAAATCACGAACTGATGAAGCCAGTAGGACCACATCATCTGCAAAAAACAGAGAAGCGATTCTAAGGTCACCAAAACGGATCCTCTCAACACCTTGGCTGCGCCTAGAAATTCTGTCCATAAAAGTTATGAACAGAATCGGTGACAAAGGGCAACCTTGGCGGAGTCCAACTCTCACCGGAAACGAGCCTGACTTACTGCCGGCAATGCGGACCAAGCTCTGACACCGGTCGTACAGGGACCTAACAGCCCTTATCAAAGGGCCTGGTACCCCATACTCCCGGAGTACCCCCCACAGAACCCCCCGAGGGACGCGGTCGAATGCCTTCTCCAAGTCCACAAAGCACATGTAAACTGGTTGGGCAAACTCCCACGCACCCTCCAGGACCCTGCTGAGGGTGTAGAGCTGGTCCAGTGTTCCACGACCAGGACGAAAACCACACTGCTCCTCCTGAATCCGAGGTTCGACTATCCGACGGACCCTCCTCTCCAGAACCCCTGAATAGACCTTACCAGGGAGGCTTAAGAGTGTGATCCCCCTATAGTTGGAACACACCCTACGGTCCCCCTTTTTAAATAGGGGAACCACCACCCCAGTCTGCCAATCCAAGGGAACTGCCCCCGATGTCCACGCGATATTGCAGAGTCGCGTAAGCCAACACAACCCTACAACATCCAGAGCCCTAAGGAACTCCGGGCGAATCTCATCCACCCCCGGAGCCTTGCCACCGCGGAGCTTTTTAACCACCTCGGCGACCTCAGCACCAGAGATCGGAGAACCCGACCCAAAGTCCCCAGGCTCTGCTTCCTCAGTGGAAGACGTGCCAGTAGGATTGAGGAGGTCTTCGAAGTATTCCGCCCACCGACTCACAACATCCCGAGTTGAGGTCAGCAGCACGCCACCTCCACCATAAATGGTGTTGGTCTCGTACCTCTTTCCCCCCCTGAGACGCCGGATGGTGGACCAGAATCGCCTCGAAGCCGTACGGAAGTCATTCTCCATGGCCTCTCCGAACTCCTCCCACGCCCGAGTTTTTGCCTCAGCAACCACCCGAGCCGCATGCCGCTTGGACTGCCGGTACCTATCAGCTGCTTCCGGGGTCCCACAAGCCAAAAAGGCCCAATAGGACTCCTAGCTAAATATCTCATGAGCCATTAAACACTTTATTAAACCCTTATGAAAGTAGTCATTGTCAACACAATACAAGATGGCTGTCGCAGTTAATCAACAATAAATGGCTTCAACTCACTCTAGTTTATAGATATTGAGCTAACATTTACTTTGGTAGTAGCTGAGCATAATCTCCATCACATACTGTAAGTACTAATACATGATGCATAATTTTATTCCTAAGGTTTATCCAAAACTGCTATAACTCCATCATTACCTGACAGAAGGTGATTTCAGTCTAAAACACTGGCATGAAAGGCGATGCATTCTTTTAAAGCATGCTAAGCCTTTATGTAGAAATTAATTATGTACAATAAAAACAACACTTGTCCTTACAGGCAAATGACAAAACCGTCTCTCTTCCTCTCTTGAATATTCTGTAACAAAGATGGTGACAGCAAAGAAGTAAGCCAGTTAATAACACAGGTAGAAAGAAAGGTGTTGATGAGATCCGGGGGAATTCATGAAGGGGGGACTCATATCAAACGCCAACACATTTGCAGCTTGGCATGTTGCCTCCGTGTTTGCAGAGGGGGAAACGGTATGAAGCCATGCCGACCGTCACTGAGTGAGAAAACCTTTGACGTGATCACAATGAGCGCCCCGGAGTATTA
>JBBPBX010026489.1:19461-38046 GCA_038048925.1 Garcialebias charrua | reverse complement strand
GCCAGCAGGTCCAGCACTGAATTTCTGGATCTGGTTTGTGCTGCCTACTTGGAGGACCAGAGAGCAAGAGCGGGACCTGCTACACCAGGACTGAAAGAAGCACCTCTGACCTCACCGCGAAGACTAAGATCTACGGTCACGGGCACCACTGCCCCTGTAGAGACCCCCTTGGGAGGTCCAGCACCCCATAAGGGTAAACAACAGATGGGAAGGCCGGCAACAATAGCGGGCCCTAAAGCCCCTCCAGAGACCCAGTTGGTGGACTCGGCCCCCCACAGGGGTAAACAACAGGTGGGAGGGACCAAAGTTACAGCAGGTACTGGGGCCCCTCCGGAGACCCCCTTGGGGGGCCCGGACCCTCAGAGGGGTAAACAACAGATGGGAGGGATGAAAGTCAATAAAAAAGTAAATTAAAAGTCCCCCTTAGTCGAATTACA
Organism: Garcialebias charrua; assembly: GCA_038048925.1. Classification (NCBI taxonomy): domain Eukaryota; kingdom Metazoa; phylum Chordata; class Actinopteri; order Cyprinodontiformes; family Rivulidae; genus Garcialebias; species Garcialebias charrua. The sequence continues at coordinate 37,609 of JBBPBX010026489.1, read as the reverse complement.
CGGGTGGGGGCTAATAATGTGATGAATTTGTCTAGGAGTTTTGTATTATCAGAGGCTCAGTCCTCTCTGTTAAACAAGGGGCTCTCATTTGTTCCTTTTGTGGAGATGGAGAACTGCAATAGGCTGCAAACTAGATACGATGTACAAAGATACCACAGAAGTCTAAAATTAAGTTGTTTTTTTAAAGGGAAAAGTCTGAAATGTCCCCAACCATTTACATTGACTTCAGATTGGACCCCAGCTAACAGTAGTGTGCATCCTAAGGTTACTAAATTGATTGAAAAGGAATTGCATTTTATGGACCACAGGTTTAGACCAGTTGGAGGCCACCTCAATCTATCAGAGGGAGAAAGGCTGGCCCTGAAGGAATTAGCAAACAACAACAACATAGTTATCAAACCAGCCGATAAAGGAAGTGTGGTGGTTATTATGGATAAGGAACAATATATTTGGGAAGCTGATAGGCAACTTAATAACGAGACCTATTATAAAAAACTAGACCAACCCATCTTCCCAGAAACGATTCCCCTGGTTGAAAATATTATTAACAAATTATTTTATAACAATTTCATCGATGATAAACAAAGGCATTATCTCCTGGGAGGTTTTGAACCAAGACCGAGGCTTTTTTATCTTCTGCCTAAAATCCACAAGGAGAGAGATAAATGGTCTAAAATTCATCAGGTCCCTCCCGGGAGACCAATAGTTTCTGACTGCAGCAGTGAAACATACCGGACTGCAGAATACATTGACCACTTCCTAAATCCTTTATCCAATAAACACGATAGCTATATTAAAGATACATACGATTTTATCCATAAAATCACAAACTTGCAGTTGCCAGACGAGGCTTTGCTCTTCACCATGGACGTTGATAACCTCTATACGAATATAGACACCTCTGAGGGCCTGCGAGTGATACAAGAAACCTTTAGACAGTTCCCAGATGCCGATAGACCGAGTAGAGAATTATTGCAGTTGTTGGAATTGAATTTAACAAAGAATGATTTTGAATTTAATGGCAAGTATTATTTACAGGTGAAAGGCACGGCTATGGGCAAGAAGTTTGCCCCAGCCTACGCCAACCTGTTTATGGCCAGTTGGGAGAGGACGGCCCTGGACAAATGTGTAAAAAAACCATCACATTATTTCAGATTTTTGGACGACATTTGGGGTGTGTGGCCACACTCCTTAGAGGATTTTGAGTTTTTTTTACAAACCTTAAATACACACAATCCGTCCATCACCCTGAAAGCGACCAAGAGTTTTACATCTGTAGACTTCTTGGATATGACTACATATAAGGGCCGTCGTTTCCCAACTCAACATAAACTGGACATCAGAGTATTTTTTAAACCAACTGATACACACGCTCTGTTATATAAATCTAGTTTCCACCCTAAACATACTTTTGGGGGGATTATAAAATCGCAATTGCTTAGGTTCAGAAGAATTTGTACACAACAAACTGATTTCATGCAGGCTACTAAAATCCTTTTTGCAGTTTTATCCACCAGGGGGTATTCACGCTCCTTTTTGAGGAGATGTTTTAAGGAGTTTGAACTAGTCAGACCTCATCAGGATACCCCTCTGCTACCTCTGGTTCTAACCTACTCGGATTCGGCATCGGGACTGGCTGGAATGATTAAAAATAATTTTAAAAATCTACAGACAGAAAATCAACTTTTCCCAAATCACAGAATGATTACTGCATATAGAAGAAATAAAAATTTGAAAGATTATTTGGTCCATGCAAAACTCAAACCTGATATAAAACCCAGTAATAGTTGCCTTAAACAAAACAGGTGGGTTCAAAATAGATGGAACAAGACTGTTTATAAGACAGACAGCAGGGGACATCTTTATTCTAAAAACTGCGTATTTCTCATTTCATGTCAATTTTGCAAGAAACAATATGTGGGGGATTCTGATAAAGCATTCCGGACCACATTATCTCACATTCAATTTAAGGTGCAAACACGATCAACGTTGGACTCCCTCCTTATTAAACATTTTATTTTGCATGGTTGGGAATCGGCTAGAGTCACTGTCCTACAGAGTAATATTTACTGGACAAGATCCCAGAGACTGGCAGCCTTAAATAAGTGGATACATAACCTAAACACAGAGACTCCACTGGGCCTCAATAGTATTTAGGAGCGACTGGATGGGTCGGGTCGGGGCCCTACTAATATACACCTCACCTATACCCTACCCTAAACTTAACCCTCCCTCTTCTATTGCTTTTAATTATTTATTCAATTTATAGGGTCAAACATAATTTATTGACCCATGTGGCAATCTGGCCTGTTTCCAACCAGGCCCTTTCAGATGTTGAGCAGCAGAGATGGACCGTGCATATTTCTGTCACCTTGGGGGCAGAACTCTCCGTTTCTGGTCCATCCATCCATCCATCCATCCATCCATTGTTGCGGATTAAACCTTACTTTCCGCTCAAGTTGTTTTTTTGTTTCTCTTTGGATCGAATGCTGGAGTGAAAGACACGACAGAGGTACTTGAAATTCCAAACCCACTTTAATTAATCATAAGTTTAAAATGTCACAGAATACATTTGTTCTATTTCTAAAAGCCATTATATTTGATTAAAATACGTGGACAGTGAGAGGGAAAGAGAAAAAGGGAGGAGGCAGGGAGAGAGAGAGGGAAAGTAAGAGAAAACACATTGAAATGCGCATTTCAAGGGAGACAAGGCCATACAACCTGATAGTTGCTCCCTCGTGGCTTGCTTCCTGCCTTGTCTGACTGGGAGGAGGAAGACTCATGTTTTATACCCTTCTCTGGGCGTTGCCTCTCTCAACAAATAAGAAAAGTTCTGCTTTGTTTTCTTGTAGGGTGTTTCCTGCCTTTACCAATAAGAGCAGTTTTGCTTTGTTTTCTTGTCCTCCCCCACTGCCAGAAAGCTTCTGTTCTGGTTTACCCAGGCCTCAGGGGGTTTCAGCTTACTCTGGTTTCCACAGGATTGAGGGGGGGGAAGGGCACTGACACATACTCTCTGACCAAAACTAAATATACAGCAATGCTGAGCACCCACAAATCACACACACACTAGTAGACCACCAAGTGACCAATCAGTGCAACTGGACACCAAACCACACCAAAGACACACATAGATTAGGGCTGTTCTGACACTCCCTGACTGAGCAAACATGCAGAACAAAAGAGAGAGACTGGTCATTTTAACACTGTTTGAAAACCCTTTTTGGAGAATAAAAACACGAAGACAAAAATATTTTATTTCACAACAAACCCCCTTTGGACCTCAATTCCTGAGGTCCATCCCAAAAGAAATAAAATCACACACCTAATAACGCAACTAAACGCATATATACACAATATTCAATCAGTTTTTTCAAAGTCCTCCAAGTTATAGTTTCTTAGTTTGAGGATTTTTGTCCTAGGTATGCGCCATAATCTCTCTTATGTCTATGAACTTCGCAATCATTTTTCCCAGGGATTACGCAGAAATGTTCTAGGAGGAAAATCAAAATTACCATACTTATTCCACTTATTCCAACTGCCATAGTGACCCTATTGTCTGGCCACCACATTTTGAATCAGTTGATTAATATGCAAATTGTAGAATATAAAGAAATATATGCAAACTATGAATGATAATAATAGTAAGCGCTTTAGGATATTGCAGAATTATGAACCTTAAGTTCCCCAAGTTCCTCCTCCAGCAGCAAGGCAGTTGTCTCCCTTGAACACACAAAAATAGAGAAAGAACACAAGATTTATATCACCATCACAGAAACATTAATATACTTTTGAATGTGCCACACGTACTCAGGGGCATTCCCCTGGACAGCTACTCAGGGCAGACCCCCGGCGTTGCTCTGGAATGTCCTCCTATGTCCCCGAGTTTTCTTCGTGTAATGTGAGACTCTAATATGTAATGTTTTTATCTTTCTAGGTGTCTATACTATGTGTGGATATTCCAGCACCGAGTGGCCCCATTAAACAGAGTCTTTCTGGACCCGCACGCAACTTTACTCGGCTACTTTGGGTCTATCAAGGCATGAGAGTTCGATTGCGACCTCTTCTTGTCGTCCAGCCCAATCCTTTAGCTCCTTCCTAGTTCACGGGCTGGAGCACACTGAACCGTGTGGATCCCCTGGCATTGACACGCACTGCCTGTGGTGTGCGTTCAACGACCCCACACGGGTCCGTACTTGACCAGGGCTGTCTGGTCTTGCCTAGGGTTGGGCATCGAGAATCGAGAATCGTTCGGAACCGGGACTAACTGTCCGGTTTTCCCGGAATTGTTCAAAATATTAATTTGCGATTCCTATGTTTGATGCTAGTTAGCCGACCGGAAGTATCCACCGCCGAAACCCAACGAAGAAGAATCCACCGGAAGTGTGCACCCGAGATCTAAAGCTTACTAATTAATAAAATGACCAGTCAGGTCAGTGCAGCACTTGCAATAATTTTCTATCATGCAAAGGAGGGTGGAGAAGTAAAATAGTGTCCCGTCTTTGACGCGCTCCACCGGATTATTTTCGCTTCGTATCCGACCGGAAGTACAGAGTGGTCCGTCTGCAAAACGCTCCGCCGAACTTTTCGCTAATCGCTACCTCTTCGGCTCCATCAGGTAAATAAATAAACTATAAACTACATCTCATACCAACATTAAGGCAGCTAACAAGTTATACTCCGCTTAAAGCGGTAAGTCAGCTCAAATACAAACACGATGCTAACGTTAGCTTGTATTTTTTTTCTTAGACAAACGACCTGAAATGGCTTCACAGTGTTCACCAGCGTCCAAGGTAAAAATGTCAGTGTAACTGAATTAAGAGTTCCACAGAACAGTTACAGCATATGTTGTGAAAAGGTTGCATCCCTTTTCAGATGTGAATTCAACCATGGATTGCACTTACATTGCACTCAAATCCAACACTTATTAACATTCTTAATCCATTTAAAGTTCTCTGTGTCTTTTAAAATGTCTAAATGTCTCTAGTTTTCAGTATTATATAATTTCTGTTTATGTTCTCTTTCATTCCATTATGAGTGAATGTCACAGTTTGAAGAATTATTGAATAGGTTAGTTAGGCAATAACAACAGAGCTAATAATTGTACACATTCTCAGTCTTAAAAATGATTTAATAATCTCTTTTTACTGATAATACTGATAAACCTGTTGTTTGTTTAGGAACTTCCTGCAGTCTGTCCAGAAAGTCTCCACTGGAGGAGCGTTTTGCTGAGGAAGAGGCACAACATAATTTCACAGCTCCATGTCCATGAAGAAACAAATGGAGAGAGGGCTGCAGATACCAGGACATCCCACCAGCTGTTCTGTCTGAAGATCCTGCTGCTGCTGGTGGAACCAGGTTAGCCCATCAGTGGGAGCTCAGTAACATGACTGCAGCATCAGACACTGGACAATATTATATGTATAATAATAATAATATATGTTGGTGAGTCCATGTTGGCTCTAATCTGCCCTGTGAGAAATTCATAGTAAATGTAACAAAAAGGAAAAAGTTCATAGCATTAAATTCAAACAGAAGTTCAAATTATTTCATCCTGAAATAACTCTGGCTAACTACTGTAGCTTTTTTATAACATGGAGTTAAACTCAAAGTAGTCTCCTCAGATAAATAGTGTTACCATTATTTTTATATTAAAGTTTCTGTTAACTTATTATTTTTATATTTGATTGTTTTTTGTTCAGTGCCCTGAGACAACTTCTGTTGTGACTTGGAGCTATACAGTATAAATAAACTGAACTGAATTGAATTGACATGTCATTTTTAACCCCGCCTACAAAAAGAATCGGAATCGAAACAAAGAATCGGAACCGGAACCGGAATCGCTCAAATTCTTGCCTCCTGTAAAATCTGTTGAGAAAATCTAAACCACAAACTTTTGACTTGTTAGACTACAACAGGGCCTTCTTGGTTTAACCCAATTCACTCATCTAAGAGAAGGCCCAAACATGGGTAAATCCATGTGAGTTAAATTACTTTCTATTGTCTATCCATAAACCCACTCACAATGGTGCTGATAAGTCAGATTCTAAAACGTAAGCCAATTTCTCCAATGTTATATTAAAATTTGTACCCGGAAATGTGCAATAAAACAAAAATAGAGTTCCATCCTTACCCCCTCAGCTGGAGCATTTCCAGGAACAACCTATAATAAACAGAATTTGCCACAGCAAACAACACCCAATAAATTATAAATCAGTAGTACAAAGAATGAACCATGCATGTTAGTTGGGTTTGGGAGAGACTTAATCTTCATTAGGGTTAGTTATGAGTAGTTTTTAAGGCGGTTCATACTTACAAAAATACTGTACCTTTTCATTCAGCTTATAGCAGAAATTACACACATAAAAGTAACATAGCATGCGGCGGCCGAGCATAATTCACAAAACATTGTACACCTGTGGTTCTATACACCTTCTTCCTGAGTCAATAAGTCACATGTCGTCTAGTCAAGTCAATTGCTATAAATCTACAGAACCATCATATTTCTAACCACCCTCTGATCAGGTCCACTTCAGGTTTGAGTGGTTTGAGCCTGCAGGCCAGGAGACATTTCCAAGGGGCGTCCCCCATCCTGCTTCACACACATTTCACAGAGGAAAAAAAACATTGTTGTTAATTGCTTATATAAACCTTTAACATTGTTGTTAATTGCTCATATAAACTTTTAAGACGTCTCATACTATATGGGTGACTATTTTGTTCATTCATAATCTAAAACCTCTGTATAACAATAAAACGTTCAAGACCAATGCCGTCTCAATATCGACGCAAGTGAATTTTGTTTATAACGCCAATTTATCAGTTATCCTTATTATTCTTTGTATACTAAAACATATTTACCATCTTTTAGTTAATTTGGTATTTCTAGGAACATTTGTCAACCTAGTTGTTTCTAAGAAACATTTACAATCTAGTTATTTCTAATTAGTTATTTCTAGGGACCAATTTCAACCTCTCTATTTTTAGAAACATCTGTCAACCTCTTAACCCCCTTTTGAAACAAAACTCCACCTTGTTTCAATTACGCCAAAGTTATTTGGTTATTAAATTGGAAATTGTGTCTAAATTTACCATCCTTTAACCTGAACACTAGTGTCAGGATCCTAGAAAAAATGTTTCCTAAACCTCAGCCTATTGCCACCTCTAATTCGGTTTTCACAACCATATAGCTGACTGTAATCTACGATATCATCACATTTTCTTTAAAGTTATAATCATTTACCAAAATGCACCCCTTGTGACACATCAGATTCCCAACACGCACTCCGCCAAGGATACCTGCTGCCCTCTCTTCAGTTCTAGAAAACATTGTATGAATGTTTATAGAGCAAACTTTAACCTGCAAAAACAAAAATATAAAAGTTAACTCGTTTTAGGGTCAGGAGCTGGGATCATTTCCCTTGCTTTCCTTAAGCTTCACCACAGTTACAGGAACCAGAAGAAGCAAGTCGTCAGATCCACCCGAGCACAGTATAACTAAAAATCATGAAGCCTGCGCTGGCAGGCCCAAATGTGCCTATGTGTTTCATTAAAAAATATATCATAGCAACTGTAGTTTTGACCCCTGATACAAAGTCATTGACACACTCACAGAAATATTTAACCCTAATTTTTAAGATTTATGTAATTTTATTAAATGACAAAATTGCATGTACTTTTATTAGATAATTTTAACACAAACCTATGAAATAAACCTTACATGATGCATATTCATTCATGTAATAAGGCCTATTTATTTTAAATGCATAACCCTCAGGTTTATGTATTCAGAATTAATAACATATAATTACTCTAAATGAATAATCTTGAGGGTATTTATTTCAAATACATAAAGAATATTATTTTAATTTGCATAATAATCAGGTTTATTATTCAATATAAATAGCATATATTTATTTTAATTACATGTCATTTATGCATATGTAATGAACTAAATTAATCAAAATGCATAACATTTATGCAATTCCTTTCCATTCATACCAACAATCTTAATGAAGCAATCAGTTGTTGTTCTTTCAACATCTTTATTAAACTTCAAATCATATTAAATACACAAAATTATAATATCAAAATTAAAGTTTCACTTGTGCATATTCACAAGACCATAGGTCCCATTTTGGCCATACTTTTCCTAAAATATTACAAGTAAAAAAAATAAAGACTTCACCTTAGTGGATTTTGTAGAAACTTAAGCACCTTTTAGAACAAATCTTTGTAACACTTAACTCCACTGAATCTGGAAACAATTCAAGAAAAAAAATCTGGTTTGAGCTGAGGTACCGTATTCTCCGGTGTATAAGTCGCACCTTTTTGCCTACATTTCTAAGCCCTGCGACTTATAGGCCGGTGCGACTTATACGTCGATTTTTCCAATATTTTGGTCATAATTTGACTTTGGTCAAAAACTCCAAAAATGGTGCAGTACCAGTTTCGGCCGCTATGGGCGCTAAGAAACCCTTTACAGTACCTACACTGTTGACATCTGCCTGGTCCAAAAATGGTGCAGTGACACAGAAGATGAAGACTTCAATGGTTTTGAATAAATAAATAAAAACCATAAAATAAATACAGTATCTGTTTCTGTCATCATTTTAAACTGAGACACGTTTTTTACTGTAATGTCAGCTAATAAAAATATATTTTTATGTGTTTATCTTTAAAGATAAATGATGAAAGACACAAAATATACAAAAATTATGTTCATTTATTAATGAAAAGTTCAACTAAGACACATCAAACAAAATACTGTAGTTTTTATGTGATAATCTTGTCAAAAGTCCTTCCAAACAATTTGGCAGCCAGTCCAAAATAATGTTCATTTATTAATGAAAAGTTCAACTAAGACACATCAAACAAAATACTGTAGTTTTTATGTGATAATCTTGTCAAAAGTCCTTCCAAACAATTTGGCAGCCAGTCCAAAATAATGTTCATTTATTAATGAAAAGTTCAACTAAGACACATCAAACAAAATACTGTAGTTTTTATGTGATAATCTTGTCAAAAGTCCTTCCAAACAATTTGGCAGCCAGTCCATTTTGGGCAAAACACCAGTTCACGTGAGGTGCGACCTATAGGCCGGTGCGACTTATACGTTGATTTTTCCATTTAATTGGGCATAATTAGGTTGGTGCGACTTATACTCCGGTGCGACTTATACGCCGACGAATACGGTAATACAATATGTCCCGCTAAAACATTTTAGAAACCAACCATCTATGAACTCACATAATAACTCACCTACACAGCCACATTCACACATCACTTCCTGTTAAGTGCTTCAACATCAAAAGAAATAAAAGAACAACATCAAACAGGTATTTTCCTGACACACCCTTCAAGAACTATAAGGGATTATTTAAACAAACAGTCTGTATGATGGAGAAACTGACAAAAAAATCAGGTAGCTGTGCATGTGCATTATTGCCAGCCAAATCCATGGAGCACACATCACTTCCTGTTAAGTGCTTCAACATCAAAAGAAAAAAAAAGAACATTAAACAGGTATTTTCCTGACACACCCTTCAAAAACTATAAGGGATTTAAACAGTCTGTATGATGGAGAAACTGACAAAAAATCAGGTAGCTGTGTATGTGCATTATTGCCAGCCAAATCACTGGGGCAATTTGAGTTTCAGTGTCTGTACTTTTGGTGACAGCTTGGCTGAGTCCAGGTTCATCAGGATTTTCTGGTACACCTCGAATGTACGGGTCAGGCTTTTCGGATAGCTCAAGTTGAGTGCATAGATCAGTCCATAAAGCATCACGCACGCATGGCTGACACTCTGTAGGTTATGGAGGACTTCCACACCTTCCAGCACAACTCCAACATCAGCAAAGCGTCCATTACCTGGACCATCAGGACCACGACCCTCTGCTCGGACAGTGTAGATGCCCATGGTCTTCTCCGCAATGTCTGCCTCAGCCTCTCTGGATTCAATGTCCTGGAATATAAAGAGAACAGAATGATTGGTTATGTGAACCTGAGTGAAGTTGGCCCCCCCACCTTCTCGAAATCAAACAAAATTGGTGTCAAACGTTTGTGCTACGTTTGTGCTGGTTTGTGTTGCAAAAATTTTCGTTTGTGCCGCTATCATTTTAAAGTTTTAAATAAATGTTTCTAGAGGTCATCAAAGGTCAACCAGCTCCCCCACCTTCTTCAAATCAAACAAAATTGGTGTCAATCAACTCGGCTACATTTGTGCTGGTTTGTGCAGCATTTTTTTTTGTTTGTACCGCTATCATTTTAAAGTTATAAAGAAATGTTTCTAGAGGTCATCAAAGGTCAACCAACCCCCACCTTATTCAAATCAAACAAAATTGGTGTCAATCAACTCGGCTACGTTTGTGCTGGTTTGTGCAGCAAAATTTTTTGTTTGTGCCGCTATCATTTTAAAGTTATAAAGAAATGTTTCTAGAGGTCATCAAAGGTCAACCAACCCCCACCTTATTCAAATCAAACAAAATTGGTTGACCTTTTGACCTTTACACTTTCATTAATATCTTCAAAGCCAAAGCAGCACAAACAAAAAAAATTGCTGCACAAACGTAGCCGAGTTGATTGACACCATTTTTTTTTATTTGAAGAAGGTGGGGGGCTGGTTGACCTTTGATGACCTCTAGAAACATTTCTTTATAACTTTAAAATGATAGCGGCACAAACGAAAATTTTTGCAGCACAAACCAGCACAAACGTAGCACAAACGTTTGACACCAATTTTGTTTGATTTCGAGAAGGTGGGGGGGCCAACTTCACTCAGGTGTTATGTGTAGTGGACCTACCCAGGGTCAAACTAAGGTTTTTGAACTGTCCAGTGATGACCTTTACTGACCTTTCAGTAAAGCAAGACATTTACTACAAAATCATTCATTTAGCTGTAATCTGATAAATATAGTCACCAAAAGAGACTATTTCTATCTTTGATTTTAGGCTGATATGATCAAAAGAATAACTTTTGTCATTTTCATGATGTGTGCTTTTAAGCTGTGTTATTCTGTAAGAGTTAAACTGTGTTCACTGCTGTGTTAAAGGTGAAGTCTCGGGTCAGAGAGACCAGACGGTTTGTTTAGAAAGCCAGAAGACAGTAATCCGTTGTTTCTCCTGAAAAGGGCTCCAGCTGCTCTGTCTTTTTCCTAAACAATTTCCCTCTGCTCGGGCTGTAACCTTGGGTCGAGATAAGACAAGTGAACTCTCCTCTCTGATCCTTTTTAAGTTCTAACTGTGCGGAAACGCTTCAGAGTTTCTGGGAGCTTCAGAAAGAGATGTGAATTTTCCCAAAGAGCTGAATGACCACCAGTCACGCGCTAAGGACTCGTCATCCAGCTGGGACTGATAACATGTTGTTATGGGTCCACTTCGAACGAGCGTAAGCTCAAAAAACTTTGATTATTCCTCCCTGGAATAAGTTTATCTTGAAGTCAGAGGCCAGGAGCTGACATATTTTCTGATGACCAACGCGAAACCAGGAGACGTTGGAAACGTAAACGAATACCCTGCTCGAAGGTACTGTACTGGTTCCCACAAGGACCCGTGCATCTGAAAAGCTACAAGGTCTTCCCTCTTACCGGGCTGTCGTCGAAAGGTAAAGAGCTGTTTACAAAACGTACCTGGATTTTAGCAGAAGTCGGATGAGAAGTGTCACTTTGGTCTCATGCTCCCAATTCTTCTTAAATCTTTCCTCCTATTTCTTTTCCCTCTCAATCTAAGCTGGAAACTAATTAAGTTAAAGAGCCCTCAGACTAAATATGTTTAACATCCAATATTGAAGTCTGTTGTGTTAAATTCAAGTGTGCTGACGTATTAAGTTGAAAGAAAGTAAAAACATGTCAATCAAGTGTAATGGTGTTAATTTAGTTGATTCATTTTAAATAAATGGTAGTGTCTCTTTGACATATCAAACTAAGTTAACGTCTTTGTCACTTAATGGCTTTGTGTATTTATCCATCATAAAGATCACAGATATATTGGGTAAACTGAAAAAGAAAAGAATCCGTGAATTTACTATTCAATCTGAATAAGTAAATTAATTAAGGTAAAGAGGTCAGTATTAATATTGACCTCCTCATAATCCTTTACATATGTGATCCTAACCTTGACCACTAAAATCTAAGCAGCTCGTCCTTAGGCCAAGTGAATGTTCATTTGAAGAAATTTCTTTAAAGCACTGCATATGTGTTATGTAGCATGTATGTATTATGTATGTGTGTAGTATGTATGTAATATGTATGTATGTGTGTAGTATGTATGTAATATGTATGTATGCGTGTAGTATATATGTAATATGTATGTATGTATGCGTGTAGTATATATGTAATATGTATGTATGCGTGTAGTATATATGTAATATGCATGTATGTAGTATATATGCAATATGTATGTATGTAGTATATATGTATGTATGTAATATATGTAAAGGATTATGAGGAGGTCAATATTAATACTGACCTCTTTACCTTAATTAATTTACTTATTCCGATTGAATAGTAATTTCACGGATTCTTTTCTTTTTCAGTTTACCCAATATTTCTGTGATCTTTATGATGGATAAATAAATAAAGCCATTAAGTGACAGAGACGTTAACTTAGTTGGTATGCCAAAGACACTACCATTTATTTAAAATAAATCACTAAATTAACACCATTACACTTGATTGACATGATTTCACTTTCTTTCAATTTAATACGTCAGCACACTTAAATTTAACACAACAGACTTCAATACTGGATGTTAAACATATTTAGTCTGAGGGCTCTTTAGCTTAAATAGTTTCCAGCTTAGAATTGAGGGAAAGGATAGGAGGAAAGATGGAGAGATGGTTTACAGGAAATTGTATTGAGCATGATACCAAAAGTGACACTTCCATCCGACTTCTGCTAAAATCCAGGTACGTTTTGTAAACAGCTCTTTACCTTCGACGACGAGTCTGATAAAGAAATGACACCAGCCTTCAGATGCACAGAGTCCTTCAGGCCCAGCACGTCCAAAACTGGTTCTAGTTTACGTTTTCAACGTCTCCTGGGTTCCGCGTTGGTCATCAGAAAATGCGTCAGCTCCTGGCCTCTGACTTCAAGATAAACTTATTCCAGGAAGGAATAAACAAAGTTTTGAGCTTACGCTCGTTCGAAGTGGACTCATAGCAGCATGTTATTTAGTCCTTAGCTGAATGACTGTCCTTGGCGGGTGACAGGCATTCATTCAGCTCTTTGGGACGTCTTCATGTCTCTTTGAAGTTCCCAGAAACTCTCAGAAGCGTTCATATAAACAAACGCTTTTACTCAAAAATGTTGAGATTAGAACACACTTTCCTCATTGGTCCGTGGGCCAAGAGGAGTGTGAAAACGTGAAGTGGAAACTCAAGGTTGACAGCAAGTCTGCTTAGATAACAAAGAGGAATGTTTTGGAAAAGTGTCTGAAAGAGAGGAGACATCTCGACGCTAACGAGAATTTTAGCTGAACTCAACAAAAACAACTCCTGAGCAAGTCAATCTGACACCTCATTCAACTTTGTCATAGATATTTTGAGTAGACACTTTCATTTGGTCAAGCAACACAGTAATACTACATATTAAAAGAATAACAGCATATAACATATATCATGAAAATGACAAAAGTTATTCTTTTGATTACATTAGAATAAAATCAAAGATAGAAATAGTCTCTTTTGGTGACTATATTCTCAGATTACAACTAATGGAATAATTTGTGGTAAAATGTCTTGCTTTACTGAGAGGTCAGTAAGGGTCATCTCTGGAACAGTTCAAAAATACATAGGTGTATCAAAGTGGACACGGTCATGCCCACTACATCTCCCCCCTTTTGGAAGCCATCGCCAGTCCTTGGGGATGGGGTCCAACACGAAAGGAAACATTGAACTATCTTTGATCTTGAAGTAACCCAGCAAGTGGAAGAAGAAAAATCAAAAATTATAATCCCATAAAAATTTTTGGAACTTCCATACTGTTCGGAGGTAAGCCCATTGCGAAAAGCTTTTAATCCCTTGGAAAACTGAGTCTGTTAACTCTTGGAAAACAAAGTCTGTGATCCTTTGGAAAACAAAGTCTTATAATCCACAGCAGTAATTCCACAGCAGTAATTCCACAACGATTAGTTTTGTTGATTGATCAGCAACAATTGTTTTCATAATCAGCATGTAGAGGGGATCCCTCGATTGACGCAGAGGAGGCGACCCTTGGATGGAGGTTGAAGACCAAGCGTTGGAGCTGCAGGTCCCCACATCGAAGGTTGTTGGCTGGTTGGTTTCCAGTCAGTGCCACTCTGGTTCTATGTGTCATGCAATTATGTGGTTTTTTAGGTGGGCTTATGATTGGGATTTTACATTAAGCCTTACCTATATGCACCTGGTATGTAAGCTATCATGGTTTAGATCAGCTACAATTACCAATTAAGGGGTGGATCAATTCTGTAAAATTAGATATAGGGATCTATACCTATAAAATTTTGGAGGGCTTCTGTAACGAAGGCCTCTAATTCCAAACTATTCCTCCATTCATTACTTAGTTTAGGTTAAACTAAAATAAAAATGAAATATAGTTTGATCTAAATGTCTGTTGTCTTTTAGACGACGACGTAGGATTTGGTATTCCTAATAAATTTTGAAGTCTATGGCGAGACTCATCAAAATGAATAGACAATCTAGAATAGAAACGATCGAATCGGTTCAATTTAGAAATTGTGAGGTCAATGTAGTTTATGGTACCTTGAGTAGCTTTAAACTACATTGACTCTTCGACGATTGAGATTTAACAAAACGAACTGCATGTTGGCATAGTTAAATCCATATCATTCATTAACCAATGTTAATACAAAACCTTTTTGGCTGGGAGTGTTCAGAACCAAAACAATATCTCAACTAATGACAACAGTAATGACTAAACAACAAGGAAACAACGTTTCACTGCTTCGACACACTCTTGTCGTCAGATTCCAAAGTGCAACACACAAGAAAACGGGTCTCAACTTTATGACCGAGGTCAAATTAAATCTCGTGGATTTAAACGGTTGTTAAGGTTAGTTTTTTGTTGTGGGTTTTAGGCTTAGCGTTTCTAAGTTCAAATTGGACAATGCGACTTATAGGGTGGAAATACGGTAGTTTAAACCTGATTAGTTTATTTACTAACTTGTGTTTGGACGACCTTATTATCCCATGAAGTCGGTGAGTTTGTGAGATCTTTGTCTTTTGTGGAGTCATTGAACGCCTTGTAAGGTTTGATCTGATTTCGATGTACCCATTTAGCAATTGGCTCTTTGCGGCCTTTGCTGATTTTGATTTCGTAGACGACTGAGGACACTTTGTCTGTTATCAGATGAGGTCCAGTCCACCTGGGCATTAGTTTGCGGGCGAGAGTTCCGGTCTCGGACCCTCCTTTCCCGGTTGCTGGGCGAACGTATAGTACCAGACTCTGTCTCCCACTTGGAGTTCATTATGAGAGGCCTTCTGGTCGTAGTACGCCTTACGTCCTTCAGCGGATTTTTCCAGGTTTTTCTGGGCGAAAGCAAAAGTGTTTCTGAGGTGTACATTCAAATCTTTCATGTATTGTTGTGTAGTGTAGGCTGTCGCCATGGCGGCGTCGCCTGGTTGGTACAACAGGTGTAGAGGGAGAGTCATTTGTCGACCGGTCATCATCTCGAAGGGAGAGATGCCAGTTGATGTGTGTGGAGTGGCTCTTATGGCCATGAGGACCAGAGGGAGTTTCACGTCCCAGTCCTTGTGGTTTGCAGCCACGTATTTCTTCAAAATACTCACCACAGTTCTGTTTGCTCTCTCAACTTGGCCTGAAGCCTGTGGGTGGTAGCCGACATGAAAGTTGGCCTTGACGCCTAGCGTCTTCCACAGTTCTTTCATCACTTCACCTGTGAAGTGTGTACCTTGGTCTGAGTTCACCCGAAGGGGAAGTCCAAACCTTGAGAATATATGATTCATTAACAACATAGCAGTGGTTTGTGCTGTGTCGTTAGGAGCTGGTAGGCATTCTACCCATTTGGTGAATGCACAGGTTACCGTGAGAAAATATTTATTTCCTCTAGAGCTCTTAGTGAGTGGTCCAACCCAGTCGATCTGGAGGTCAGACCATGGGAATGCAATGCCTCTGCTTTGCAGTGGTGCTCTGTGAAGTGGTCTGGTTGGCTGAAACTGGCCACAGACCACGCACCCTTCAATGTAGTCCTTGACATCCTTTTTCATTCCAGGCCAATAGGCAATTTGTTTTAATGCCGTCAGCGTGGCTTTATCTCCTTTGTGTCCTGCGGACGGGAGATCATGGGCATGAACTAACATCACCCCCCTTTGGTCATGGGGAACCACGAACACAGGTGAGGACGTTGGTCCATGAGCGAAAGTTAGGATGCCCTTGATTAGTTTTAGCTGTTTGCGCAGCTGATAGAGGACCTTAAGGTCTGGATCGGAATCCAGGTCGTCTTTAGACGGATATTTTTGTCTGGATCAGTCAGGTACAGTATCATGGAGTTGATAGCAGGATCCGACTTCTGTAGTTGGATGATGTCTGGGTCAGTCAGTGCGGGTCGTACAGAGACTGCGTTGTCAGCAGGTCTGGCTGCGGCCTGTGCACGTGTGACTGCCATAACCCTGACTGAAGGTTGTGTTGACAGAGTCTTGATTAACCAGGAGGGGTCGAAGGACCATAGAGGACCTTCGTCGGCTCCTTCTTTGGCTAAGGAATCTGCAATGTCATTGTAGTACTTGTCATCGCCTGGGACTCTAGAATGTCCTGGAACTTTCTTCCAGTAGATCTGTAAGTCGTGTGATGTCACCAAGTGATCACACGCTATGAAAAGCTCTTTGTGTTTGACCACTTTCCTGTCGCTTGTTAGGAAACCATTCTGTTTCCACACAGCGAGGTGACAAGCGAAACTTAAACGAGCATAGTTAGAGTCAGTGCAGATGACTAGCGTCTTGATGGAGCGTTCTACTACCATCTGGAGAGCTATTAGGATTCCTGCAATCTCAGCGTACTGAGAAGTCTGAGAGCCTAATTTGTAGCTGAAAGTTATCTGTTCTTGGTCTTGGAGGAGAACTCCTCCAACACCTGCTCTGCAGATTTTGTCGCGGAGGAATGAAGATCCATCCACGTACAATGTTGTCATATCTTTGCAGATATTGTCATCAAAGAAGTGGTGATTCGGGTCTTCAGTTACTGGGGGTTTCACCTCAACCGGCGGCTGGGTGGCTGGTACATCTTGTGTACACTTTTGGCAGATTGCCAAGTCCGTCCCCAGATGAGACTTCTTGTTTTGACCATAACGTATGTCTAGGTTAAAACTTTGAAGCGCCATGAGCCACGTTGCAACACGTGAGTTTGTTACCACACCATCTCTGATGCGTTCACTGTTAAGAAAGGTCACTGGCTGGTGTTGTGTTTCCACAATTATTTTCTGTCCACCAATGTAGCTGGAGAAATGTTTTACTGCCCACACTGTGGTCAGTAGAGCTTTCTCACAGTCTGAGAATCTCAACTCGGGGCCTGCCATCGTCTTGCTGGCGTAGGCCACCACACGCTTGTCTCTGTCGTGTATCTGGTACAGACCTGCACTTATACAATGAGCTGAGAAGCCCACTTCCAAGTAAAACTCTTTGTTGTAGTCTGGGTAGACTAAACATGGGGCTGACTTGATCCTGTTTATGAGAGCGTCCATTGCCTGCTGCTGTTTGTCAGTCCAGACAAATGGTACGTCTTTTTTAAGGAGTTCAGTCAGTGGTTTCGCAAGGTCCGCATAGTTTTCGATGAACTGGTTCGAGTAGTTACACACGCCAAGAAAACTTTGTAGTTCTTTGAGATTGGTGGGGACTTTGAGATTGTCAAGGCCTTGGGTGCGAGTCAACTGTGGTTGTACTCCGTCTGGACCTACGAGTAGGCCAACGTAGTCCACCTTGGTTCTGCACCACTGGCATTTAGACAGTGATATTTTAGCACCAGCAGTTGTCAGCTGATTCAGAACGTGGTCGATCTCAGCCAAATGTGAGTCCAGTGTTGGCTGCCTCAGAAGGACATCGTCCACGTAAATCAGTGTCCCACGCTCATGGGCGTCTGGACATGCTTTGTTCAAGAAGATGTTGAACTCCGCAGGTGAGTTAGCGTAGCCAAAGGGACACC
>JBBPBX010026489.1:0-11264 GCA_038048925.1 Garcialebias charrua | reverse complement strand
CGTAACAGCGAGGGAGAGTAGTTTCATGCTTCAAATCTCTCATTCACACAACACTTTGTTGTTGAAAGTAACTTTTTTAAGCCTCCGCTGGAGTTAGTTGTATAAAAATTGCGACTTACCAAATCAAAATGTACAAATTCGACGTGAATCCGTGCTGCCGGACAGGTTGTTGCTGTGTGACGTCACTGCGTGATTTGCATACGGGCCACCACTTTGCGCATGCGTGATTCATGTCTGCCTGCGTCGGCATATGTGCGTAGTTCTACGTACGTCACAAAGACAAATGCTATTCAGGCATTAATGTTCTGCCTGCGTCGGCATATGTGCGTAGTTCTACGTCACAAAGACAAATGCTATTCAGGCATTAATGTTGAATATGCAAATTCAGACGTCATTTTGCTTTGATGTTGTTACAATATGCAAATTCAGACGTCATTTGTCTTTGATGTGGTTACTCTCAGAGTCTATAAATTAAAGGTCTCTTTGTGAAATTCCCATTCTGTAGTTTACAGTTGTTCTGAAAAGAACTGCTGGTGTTTCTCAGCGACCTCCAAAATTTGTGTTGGCATTTCAAAACCGATTGAAATATTGTCGTTTTATATTGTTATTATTATTGTTTGTGTTGTCATAGAGACGAGTTGTTCCTTTGTTAAATAAGAATTCTGTTTCAGTTCAGATCAGAAAACAAACAGATCAGCTCATTTGGTGTTTCAGACAGCAAAGTCAAAATGAACGGTGAAGGAGACGGATTTCACATCGGACCAAATCGTCACGCTATTTTTCTTGGGCTGGAGCGCATGGACAGGGGAGATGAACAGAATGAGTTAATCGACTGGCTCAACTTCCAGTTCGCGCAACCCGGAGGACCGGACGTCAACGACTTGCTGGAAATGCTGGGCCTCCTGGCTGAGCATGTTAATGATGAAGCAGATGACGAAAACGAAGATGAAGAACCTGAAATCAATGCTGACATCAATGAGATCAATGACCAAATACCAGAAAATGTGGAGGTCAATGATGAAGCAGATGACGAAAATGAGGACGAAGAACCCATTGAAATCAATGCTGACATAAATGAGATCAATGACCAAATACCAGAAAATGTGGAGGTCAATGATGTAAATGACAATGCGGACAACGTCAAAAACAATGTCAACAATAACAACATTGACATTAACGATGAGGGCATTGAAAACATTTTCATTAACAACGACATGAATGAAAATGATCATCCAGACGATCCTAACATGCCCAGCACATCAAGAAAAAGACCTCGAGAAGAAGATGAGGCTGAAACTGACAACGGCAGCAAAAGATCACGTCTGTTGTCAGAAGAGACAGATGAAGAGCCACAGCCAGGACCATCAAGAAAAAGACCTCGAGAAGAAGATGAGGCTGAAACTGACAACAGCTGCAAAAGATCACGTCTGTTGTCAGAAGAGACACAAGAGGAAGAGCCACAGCCAGGACCATCAAGAAAAAGACCTCGAGAAGAAGATGAGGCTGAAACTGACAACAGCAGCAAAAGATCACGTCAGTCGTCAGAAGAGACACAAGAGGAAGAGCCACAGCCAGGACCATCTAGAAAGAGACAAAGAGACGACAACGACGATGAGGACGACAATCCAGGGGGAAAGAAGAAAAGGAAAAGGAAACACTTGGAATGATGGAGAACCGCAACCTTTTTGAGTGCAGTTTGTTCTGTCTGTGCATGTGTGTTTTTTCTCCGGGCACTCCGGTTTTTCCTAAAAAAAAAAACACATTAGCTTAGGGCGATGTGGTGGATGAGTTGGAAGAACTGCCACCTCTCAGCAAGAAGGTCGTCAGATCGAATCCTGGCATGGGGCCTTTCTGGGCGGAGTTTGCATGTTCTCTCCGTGCATGTGTGTTTTTTCTCCGGGCACTCCGGTTTTTCCTAAAAAAAAAAACACATTAGCTTAGGGTGATGTGGTGGATGAGTTGGAAGAACTGCCACCTCTCAGCAAGAAGGTCGTCAGATCGAATCCTGGCATGGGGCCTTTCTGGGCGGAGTTTGCATGTTCTCTCCGTGCATGTGTGTTTTTTCTCCGGGCACTCCGGTTTTTCCTAAAAAAAAAAACACATTAGCTTAGGGTGATGTGGTGGATGAGTTGGAAGAACTGCCACCTCTCAGCAAGAAGGTCGTTGGATCGAATCCTGGCATGGGGCCTTTCTGGGCGGAGTTTGCATGTTCTCTCCGTGCATGTGTGTTTTTTCTCCGGGCACTCCGGTTTTTCCTAAAAAAAAATACACATTAGCTTAGGGTGATGTGGTGGATGAGTTGGAAGAACTGCCACCTCTCAGCAAGAAGGTCGTTGGATCGAATCCTGGCCAGGGGCCTTTCTGGGTGGCGTTTGCATGTTCTCTCCGTGCATGCATGGGTTTTCTCCGGCCACTCCGGTTTCTCCCACAGGTAAAAAAATTAAAAGGGCAGCACGGTGGCTCAGTTGGTAGAACTGTTGCCTCTCAGCAAGAAGGTCACCAGGTGGAATCCTGGCCGGGGACCTTTCTGGGTGGAGTTTGCATGTTCTGTCCGTGCATGTGTGACGATGCTTGTTTTTGGACACACGACAGCACGTCAAAATACTGTTTCTCCAATGTTTATATGCTGAAGACAATAAAACAACCATGTCACTTGTCTTCTGTTTTCTGCACTTCTGGCTACTTCACAGTGCTACAGCAGCAAAGTGAGCCTCACAATATAACAGTTACACTTCATTCAGGAGGTTTACAAAGCTGAAAAGTCATATTTTTCTTTTAGAGTAACAAAACAACATTTTCTAAATATATACTGTAATTAAAAACAGTGCAATAAAAGAACAATAATGCCATCTACTGGGCAGTTTAGAACAATAAAAAGATAACATTCAGTCATTTACATGAACAAAAACAACAATCTCCCATACCTGCTGAAGACAATAAAACAACCATGTCACGTGTCTTCTGTTTTCTGCACTTCTGGCTCCTACATGTGCAAAAATAAATGTTACCAAATGAAAAACATGACAACGCCCTTGCTATTACAGTCATATATTGTACGGCCCGAAATAGAAGAATATAATACCAAATATATTCAGTGAAATGCACACTAGCAGTGCATGTTGTCTCATCTGACAGCAGATGTTTAAAATATGCTGCACATTTTGAATATTGTCTAATCCAGGGGTTCCCAAACTTTTCCATGCCATGGCCCCCCAAACAGCATTAGCTTCTGGCCGAGCCCCCCTCACAAACAGTGTTACAAAATCTGTAAAGAAACATTGACTTTTAGAATGTTTTAACTTGTATTCACTATATTCAATTAATTATTACAGCCGCTGAGCATAAAAATGTTATTAACTAACATGTTTAAACACTGTATTATATTCCCACTGATAAAAACAACTTTTCAACAAACTGTTCACCAGAAGAACAAAACAAAAGAAATCTAACCTCTCTGTCAAGCGTGTTTATTTAGAACTGACAGATACAGATTGCTCTAGTTGGCATTTATTAATATTATTCCTACTACTGTATTTTTATTTTTGCTTTAAAAAAAGCTTCTTCTCTCTAGCTTTCTGGGGCCCCTTCAGTAAGTAAGTAAGTATTAGGAATTATAGCTTTAGCTTGTGGAAAATTTACAACACAACGTTCATTGCAGCCCTGATCCTTCAGCTCATCAGTTTGTCACGTCAGTTGCACTCAAGACTTCTCCATCACAGACTTTTATTTGGTTTACAGTATAATTTATTAATAAATTCTCATTTTACACTGTAGCAAATAAACATCTGCTCTGTGACTGTCACATTTGTTAACTTTAAAAAGATCTGGCAGTTTGTCAGCAGATATAAGGAGCAGAGCAGATCACATGCGTTACCTGAGACGTAGGAGAAACCGACAAACTGTATTCAAACAGCCCTAAGCTCAGTAATTCATTCATTCAACCTTGATTATACATATATAATACATATACAGTATAATACATATATAATACATAAATAATAATCAGATTCAGTTTATTTCTACAGCAGCAAGTCACAACAGTCATCTCAGTGCATGAGTTTACATACACTATTTTAAAAAGACACTTTTTTCACACTGTGACGTGAAATCAGAATAAACTTTTCCAGTTTTAGATGAATTAGGATTAACTTTTTTTTTCTATTTACAAAATGCCAGAATAATGAGAGTGAGAATTTTTAAAGGAAATATTTATTACTTTTTTCAAAGTCAAAAGTTCAAATACACTTCATTAGTATTTGTACCATTGCATGACTTGGGTCAGACGTTTTGGATCTTCTCACAATAGTTGGCAGGAATTTTGTCCCATTCCTCCTGACAGAACTGGTTGAACTGGGCCATGTTTGGAGACTGCCTTGCTCCCACTTGACGTTTCAGTTTTGTCTATAAATTTTCTACAGGATTGAGCTCAGGACTTTGTGATGGCCACTCCAAAACATTGACTTCTCCTGGTCTGTAACCAGTTTGGCAGTATGGTTCCAGTCTGTTACCAGTTTGGCAGTATGGTTCCACTCTGTAACCAGTTTGGCAGTATGGTTCCAGTCTGTAACCAGTTTGGCAGTATGGTTCCAGTCTGTAACCAGTTTGGCAGTATGGTTCCAGTCTGTAACCAGTTTGGCAGTATGGTTCCAGTCTGTAACCAGTTTGGCAGTATGGTTCCAGTCTGTAACCAGTTTGGCAGTATGGTTCCAGTCTGTAACCAGTTTGGCAGTATGGTTCCAGTCTGTAACCAGTTTGGCAGTATGGTTCCAGTCTGTAACCAGTTTGGCAGTATGGTTCCAGTCTGTAACCAGTTTGGCAGTATGGTTCCAGTCTGTTACCAGTTTGGCAGTATGGTTCCAGTCTGTAACCAGTTTGGCAGTATGGTTCCAGTCTGTAACCAGTTTGGCAGTATGGTTCCAGTCTGTAACCAGTTTGGCAGTATGGTTCCAGTCTGTAACCAGTTTGGCAGTATGGTTCCAGTCTGTAACCAGTTTGGCAGTATGGTTCCAGTCTGTAACCAGTTTGGCAGTATGGTTCCAGTCTGTAACCAGTTTGGCAGTATGGTTCCAGTCTGTAACCAGTTTGGCAGTATGGTTCCAGTCTGTAACCAGTTTGGCAGTATGGTTCCAGTCTGTTACCAGTTTGGCAGTATGGTTCCAGTCTGTAACCAGTTTGGCAGTATGGTTCCAGTCTGTAACCAGTTTGGCAGTATGGTTCCAGTCTGTAACCAGTTTGGCAGTATGGTTCCAGTCTGTAACCAGTTTGGCAGTATGGTTCCAGTCTGTAACCAGTTTGGCAGTATGGTTCCAGTCTGTAACCAGTTTGGCAGTATGGTTCCAGTCTGTAACCAGTTTGGCAGTATGGTTCCAGTCTGTAACCAGTTTGGCAGTATGGTTCCAGTCTGTAACCAGTTTGGCAGTATGGTTCCAGTCTGTAACCAGTTTGGCAGTATGGTTCCAGTCTGTTACCAGTTTGGCAGTATGGTTCCAGTCTGTAACCAGTTTGGCAGTATGGTTCCAGTCTGTAACCAGTTTGGCAGTATGGTTCCAGTCTGTAACCAGTTTGGCAGTATGGTTCCAGTCTGTAACCAGTTTGGCAGTATGGTTCCAGTCTGTAACCAGTTTGGCAGTATGGTTCCAGTCTGTAACCAGTTTGGCAGTATGGTTCCAGTCTGTTACCAGTTTGGCAGTATGGTTCCAGTCTGTAACCAGTTTGGCAGTATGGTTCCAGTCTGTAACCAGTTTGGCAGTATGGTTCCAGTCTGTAACCAGTTTGGCAGTATGGTTCCAGTCTGTAACCAGTTTGGCAGTATGGTTCCAGTCTGTAACCAGTTTGGCAGTATGGTTCCAGTCTGTAACCAGTTTGGCAGTATGGTTCCAGTCTGTAACCAGTTTGGCAGTATGGTTCCAGTCTGTAACCAGTTTGGCAGTATGGTTCCAGTCTGTAACCAGTTTGGCAGTATGGTTCCAGTCTGTAACCAGTTTGGCAGTATGGTTCCAGTCTGTAACCAGTTTGGCAGTATGGTTCCAGTCTGTAACCAGTTTGGCAGTATGGTTCCAGTCTGTAACCAGTTTGGCAGTATGGTTCCAGTCTGTAACCAGTTTGGCAGTATGGTTCCAGTCTGTAACCAGTTTGGCAGTATGGTTCCAGTCTGTAACCAGTTTGGCAGTATGGTTCCAGTCTGTAACCAGTTTGGCAGTATGGTTCCAGTCTGTAACCAGTTTGGCAGTATGGTTCCAGTCTGTAACCAGTTTGGCAGTATGGTTCCAGTCTGTTACCAGTTTGGCAGTATGGTTCCAGTCTGTAACCAGTTTGGCAGTATGGTTCCAGTCTGTAACCAGTTTGGCAGTATGGTTCCAGTCTGTTACCAGTTTGGCAGTATGGTTCCAGTCTGTAACCAGTTTGGCAGTATGGTTCCAGTCTGTAACCAGTTTGGCAGTATGGTTCCAGTCTGTAACCAGTTTGGCAGTATGGTTCCAGTCTGTAACCAGTTTGGCAGTATGGTTCCAGTCTGTAACCAGTTTGGCAGTATGGTTCCAGTCTGTAACCAGTTTGGCAGTATGGTTCCAGTCTGTAACCAGTTTGGCAGTATGGTTCCAGTCTGTTACCAGTTTGGCAGTATGGTTCCAGTCTGTTACCAGTTTGGCAGTATGGTTCCAGTCTGTAACCAGTTTGGCAGTATGGTTCCAGTCTGTTACCAGTTTGGCAGTATGGTTCCAGTCTGTAACCAGTTTGGCAGTATGGTTCCAGTCTGTAACCAGTTTGGCAGTATGGTTCCAGTCTGTAACCAGTTTGGCAGTATGGTTCCAGTCTGTAACCAGTTTGGCAGTATGGTTCCAGTCTGTAACCAGTTTGGCAGTATGGTTCCAGTCTGTAACCAGTTTGGCAGTATGGTTCCAGTCTGTAACCAGTTTGGCAGTATGGTTCCAGTCTGTAACCAGTTTGGCAGTATGGTTCCAGTCTGTAACCAGTTTGGCAGTATGGTTCCAGTCTGTAACCAGTTTGGCAGTATGGTTCCAGTCTGTAACCAGTTTGGCAGTATGGTTCCAGTCTGTAACCAGTTTGGCAGTATGGTTCCAGTCTGTAACCAGTTTGGCAGTATGGTTCCAGTCTGTAACCAGTTTGGCAGTATGGTTCCAGTCTGTAACCAGTTTGGCAGTATGGTTCCAGTCTGTAACCAGTTTGGCAGTATGGTTCCAGTCTGTAACCAGTTTGGCAGTATGGTTCCAGTCTGTAACCAGTTTGGCAGTATGGTTCCAGTCTGTAACCAGTTTGGCAGTATGGTTCCAGTCTGTAACCAGTTTGGCAGTATGGTTCCAGTCTGTAACCAGTTTGGCAGTATGGTTCCAGTCTGTAACCAGTTTGGCAGTATGGTTCCAGTCTGTAACCAGTTTGGCAGTATGGTTCCAGTCTGTAACCAGTTTGGCAGTATGGTTCCAGTCTGTAACCAGTTTGGCAGTATGGTTCCAGTCTGTAACCAGTTTGGCAGTATGGTTCCAGTCTGTTACCAGTTTGGCAGTATGGTTCCAGTCTGTAACCAGTTTGGCAGTATGGTTCCAGTCTGTAACCAGTTTGGCAGTATGGTTCCAGTCTGTTACCAGTTTGGCAGTATGGTTCCAGTCTGTAACCAGTTTGGCAGTATGGTTCCAGTCTGTAACCAGTTTGGCAGTATGGTTCCAGTCTGTAACCAGTTTGGCAGTATGGTTCCAGTCTGTAACCAGTTTGGCAGTATGGTTCCAGTCTGTAACCAGTTTGGCAGTATGGTTCCAGTCTGTAACCAGTTTGGCAGTATGGTTCCAGTCTGTAACCAGTTTGGCAGTATGGTTCCAGTCTGTAACCAGTTTGGCAGTATGGTTCCAGTCTGTAACCAGTTTGGCAGTATGGTTCCAGTCTGTAACCAGTTTGGCAGTATGGTTCCAGTCTGTAACCAGTTTGGCAGTATGGTTCCAGTCTGTTACCAGTTTGGCAGTATGGTTCCAGTCTGTAACCAGTTTGGCAGTATGGTTCCAGTCTGTAACCAGTTTGGCAGTATGGTTCCAGTCTGTAACCAGTTTGGCAGTATGGTTCCAGTCTGTAACCAGTTTGGCAGTATGGTTCCAGTCTGTTACCAGTTTGGCAGTATGGTTCCAGTCTGTAACCAGTTTGGCAGTATGGTTCCAGTCTGTAACCAGTTTGGCAGTATGGTTCCAGTCTGTAACCAGTTTGGCAGTATGGTTCCAGTCTGTAACCAGTTTGGCAGTATGGTTCCAGTCTGTAACCAGTTTGGCAGTATGGTTCCAGTCTGTAACCAGTTTGGCAGTATGGTTCCAGTCTGTAACCAGTTTGGCAGTATGGTTCCAGTCTGTAACCAGTTTGGCAGTATGGTTCCAGTCTGTAACCAGTTTGGCAGTATGGTTCCAGTCTGTAACCAGTTTGGCAGTATGGTTCCAGTCTGTAACCAGTTTGGCAGTATGGTTCCAGTCTGTAACCAGTTTGGCAGTATGGTTCCAGTCTGTAACCAGTTTGGCAGTATGGTTCCAGTCTGTAACCAGTTTGGCAGTATGGTTCCAGTCTGTAACCAGTTTGGCAGTATGGTTCCAGTCTGTAACCAGTTTGGCAGTATGGTTCCAGTCTGTAACCAGTTTGGCAGTATGGTTCCAGTCTGTAACCAGTTTGGCAGTATGGTTCCAGTCTGTAACCAGTTTGGCAGTATGGTTCCAGTCTGTAACCAGTTTGGCAGTATGGTTCCAGTCTGTAACCAGTTTGGCAGTATGGTTCCAGTCTGTAACCAGTTTGGCAGTATGGTTCCAGTCTGTAACCAGTTTGGCAGTATGGTTCCAGTCTGTAACCAGTTTGGCAGTATGGTTCCAGTCTGTAACCAGTTTGGCAGTATGGTTCCAGTCTGTAACCAGTTTGGCAGTATGGTTCCAGTCTGTAACCAGTTTGGCAGTATGGTTCCAGTCTGTAACCAGTTTGGCAGTATGGTTCCAGTCTGTAACCAGTTTGGCAGTATGGTTCCAGTCTGTAACCAGTTTGGCAGTATGGTTCCAGTCTGTAACCAGTTTGGCAGTATGGTTCCAGTCTGTAACCAGTTTGGCAGTATGGTTCCAGTCTGTAACCAGTTTGGCAGTATGGTTCCAGTCTGTAACCAGTTTGGCAGTATGGTTCCAGTCTGTAACCAGTTTGGCAGTATGGTTCCAGTCTGTAACCAGTTTGGCAGTATGGTTCCAGTCTGTAACCAGTTTGGCAGTATGGTTCCAGTCTGTAACCAGTTTGGCAGAATGGTTCCAGTCTGTAACCAGTTTGGCTGAATGGTTCCAGTCTGTAACCAGTTTGGCTGAATGGTTCCAAATAGGCTAGGGCCGCCACTGACGAACCACGAGTAAACCTGCAGTCTGAGAGTGAGGTGCTGTTAGGAAAACATGGAACAATAAGATCTGTAATATAAAATGGAGCTAGATTGTTGAAAGCTTTGTAGGTTAGAAGATTTAGATTTTTTAAATTTGAATAAAACTTTCTCATTAAGGTGTTATTTATAAGACTGAGTTTGTTGCAGCTCCTCAGACTGAAGAAGTCTTTTGAAAAAAAAAGACAAAATATTTCAACAAAGAAGAATCCATCCAGAGGATCTGACTCAACCTTGTTAGGTGCAGCATCCAAATACATGTGGACGGTGGAGCTGCCACTCACTTTAGGAGTAGTTCACCATTTTTAAGAACACTTTTTAAAAAATGAAAAAGTTTTTTTTTTTTTAATATATACACCCAGTACAACCAGCATGTTGCTATTCTCCCACATGGCAAATACAGACACACATCAAGGGTACATGTGAATTTTTTAATGTACAATCAACAGCAGCATCTTCAATTGATGCAAACACATAAGAGCTGTGCACTGCTGGTTCCAGTTCAAGTGCACACCAGCTTCCAGTTCCTTACAACAGGACAGAAGCTGATGCAGCGACTTGTCTCAAAACATCAGCTGTTAAATATTTAAGTCTCTAAAATGTGTCTGCTGCTCTCACAGCTGCATGGTGGTTACATGGTGTTTTCACTTTCACTTAATAAAATAGGTTTGAGTCCATTTTTCTGTATGATTTTAGAGGAGTATGTTTTGTACACATGTGAAAATGTTGAATCGTGAACCTCTCCTTCGAGACTTCTAATTAAGAGTGCATCTTTTCATCTGCAGAAATCACTTTGAAGATGCAACACAGGCTTTATTCTAAAAACAGAACCCAGAAGACCAGAGGCTGCATTTCTAATACGGGTTCTCAATAAATTGTCCATTTCGCTCCGTTTCCTTCAACTCTGAACAGTTTTTCAGTCCCCACTGAAGAGAACCCTCCCACAGTATGATGCTGCCACCACCGTGCTTCACTGTGGGGACAGTGCTTACTCATCTGACCACATAGATGTTACTTAACTGATGCAGTCAAAGAAAAAGGGGATGAATACACAACTTCTTCCTTTTAGTATTTAAAACAAATTCTTATTTTTTTTATCAGGAGTGTTTTGTGTAGGTTCATAATAAAAACAAAAAATTCAATCTAAATATCATGGAGGGGTGAATCCTTTTGCAGCTCACTGAACTAACTGCAGCTGCTCTCACACAAATACACACAAACACTCAGAGCAACAAGCTTAAGATGAATTATTTTATTTTGAAATCTGCGTGCACACACATAATGGAAAGTTTATTGTTGGTGCTGCTGGAGTTCACACGTGGCTCCGTCACTTTCTTCATGAAGGTGACTCCAAACCAAACTGCAGGTGCGTTACGTCCACCTGCAGCGTTTACAGTTGACTTCTGTTGTAAAGTCTGCAGAGTTTTACTCTGCCATGATTTAAACCATCGGTTCTTAAACCAACAAATGATCCGTGGCAGAAACAACACACAACCTCCAACCCTGGAGAACCACACTCCTCACCTCTTGGGACACTTACAGTACAAATACGATGGTTTTACATGTAACTTCTGTAGATGTGACTTGAACCGCTCCTGGTGTGTTTAAAATCGTGGGACTTTCAAGAGTTGGAAACTTTCCACGAGAATTAACAGAAACTTATGAGAATAAACCTTCAACCCAGATGACTAAAACTCGGCCCTTTACAAGGATTTGATGTACAGTTGGAGAATATATTTTAACACAGTCTGGACTAAACAGGTTTCAAGCAGGAACACGAGTGGGTCTACGCTGTTCCTCCAACACGTGCACACATTTCTAGAAACCTGGACCATATTTCTGAGCTTTGAGCACAAAACTACTGAAGCTAAACAGCCGA
>JBBPBX010026488.1:16102-27425 GCA_038048925.1 Garcialebias charrua | reverse complement strand
ATATATATATATATATATATATATATATACAAATATATATACACACACACATACATATGTATATATATATATATATTGTGTGTGTGTGTGTGTATATTTGTATATATATACATATATACTGTATATCTTATATATATGTGTGTATATATATATATACTGTATATACATATAAACATACACACACATATATGTGTATACTGTGTATGTATATATATGTGTGTGTATATATATTATATATAAATACTGTATATCTAATATATATATATATATATATATATATATATATATATATATATATATATATATATAGTTATATTTATATATACTGTAGTATGTATTTATATAGTTATATATATGCTTATCTGAATATATATGTATTATTACAGTATCTGAATATGTATACATAATGTGTGTGTGCATCTTTGGTTGTATCTTGCTAAACATATATTAAAGTATTGTATTCCACCAAAATTATTTAAATATGCTAAACTATACGTTCCTATACATGCAGTTTTAATAGCTGTATGCCTAAAATTTAAATATGTGACAATAGCATTACTATTCAGAGTGTTGTGATTGATTAAATGCGCTGATACTTTATTGTGCCAGCCAAATACATAAGGCTGAGTGGAGCGGTGGACGCCTTCAAGATGGCCGCCTGAAATCCTGCGCCGGAGCAAGCTATGCGGTATCTAGTGTATATATATGATATCTATGGGTAGAGAGGGCAGCGAGTGAAGATGGAGATGGGGATGATGAGGATGTTCCAGTCCTGATGTAAAGCTGTGTATCGTCGGCATAGCAGTGAAAAGAAATGTTGAACTGATTAATAATTTGACCTAAAGGCAGCATGTAAAGGGAAAACAGCAGGGGCCCCAGAACTGACCCTTGAGGGACACCACAGGAGACACCGATGGCAGGAAACCTGGGACATTAAGGCTGAGTTAGACCCGCGCTTTGGTCCGTAGGCTGGAGCGCGCGCGCTGCGCGTGCACTGTGCCGTGCGTTGAAATGCGTTTACAGTGTCGCCTCTGTGTTTATAGTTGTCGCACGGCGGCGCATGGCAAAGTGCTGTTCTTTTACGGACCAGCAGGAGGCAGTACCCTCTAAAACCTGTGCATATGTTGCAAGAAAGGTGTAGAAGAAGAAATCTACCGTAGAAGAAGAACTGTTTGAAATCACACAACAAAAACAAATAGCTTTCCGCTCGCGTGCTGAACTGTTGTCTTTATTTGCGGTTTTAATGCATGGAGTCAGCGGAGGAGAAAGCGATCACGTGACTTTTGGCGAAAAAACAAAAGAAAAGTCCGACTCCAGATCAGGAACGAAGGAGAATTTAATACATTTTGTGTCACAAAACATTCCTCCATGCGTCGCGACTCCGTCTCCACGACCACAGCGGCGCAAACAGCTGCAGGCTCCGGCGTGAAGAGGGTGAAGGCTGTCGGTGGGGACCTGTCAATCAAATCGTAGCGCCCACCGCGCGCGCATAGGCTTGCGGAGTTTCAAAAATTCAGAGGTGCACGACACGCGCTAATCCCACGCGCGGGGCCAACGCGCAGGGGCGGGGACTGTGAAATTGTGTCACTTTTGGAGCGCGCACCCTCGCGCGCTGCGCGACGCGTCGAGTATGAATCTAGCTTTACTGATACAGGAAGACATTTACACAACAGAAAAGGTAGGATATACAAGGAAAGCAGGAAGAAACAGGAACTTACTCGCATTAGAAAAGGACACACTGGCCTTAATAAATCTCTTAAAATAATTAGAAAGCATAAAACAGGACTATGTGACATGTGCACCAGCAATATCCCTGAAACGGTTCAACATATCTTTATGGAATGTCCAGAGTATGAAACAAAGAATTCATTTCCAAAAAGAAATAAATAAAATGAATATTAAATTTACAATTAGTGATGTTTTTAGTAGTGATATCAGTAAAGTTAAAAATCAAGTTATTATTTTCTTGAAAAATACAAACTTAATAGACAGAATTTAGTTGAGTTATTAAATTAATTTTACAGAATTAAGTAGTTTATCTCCTGTACACACTTCAGCTCAATCGGTGGTGGTTAACTTGGGCAGCACGGTGGCACAACTGGTAGAGCTGCTGCCTCTCAGCGAGAAGGTTGCCGGTTCAAATCCCGGTCCGGGGGCCTTTCTGGGTGGAGTTTGCATGTTCTCCCCGTGCATGCGTTGGTTTCCTCCGGGTACTCCGGTTTCCTCCCACAGACCAAAAAACATGCATGTTAGGCTGATTGGTGACTCTAAATTGACCCTAGGTGTGAGTGTGAGAGTGGATGGTTGTTTGGTGTGAGTTAGCCTGGCCCTCGCCTTCCTGCACAGCTCCGCTCAATTCTCATTTCCCTTCACTTCACAGTCTGGGACTTCCCCCATCCACAAGGATTTCTCCGGTAGATTTTTGTTCGGACCAATCAGAGAACAGAAGGCGGAGTTTTGAACGACGTCGACTGACGTCGTCATTCAAAATGGCTGCCGCCACGAAGGAATTTTCAATAAAACAAGGTAAAAAACTATTATTTCTCTGCTGAGAAAAATATATTTCTTAGCTGACGTTATATCAGAAGTGTTCCTGAGCAATCAGAGAGCAGAAGGCGGAGTTTTGAACGATGTCGACTGACGTCGTCATTCAAAATGGCTGCCGCCACGAAGGAATTTTCATCAAAACAAGGTAAAAAACTATTATTTCTCTGCTGATAAAAAATATATTTCTTAGCTGACGTTATATCAGAAGTGTTCCTGAGCTTAACAGTTCCTAAATCAATTCACGAAATGGTCAAATCTGCTGGATTTAAATAGTTTCGGTTTGACATTTTCCAAACAGCCTCGGGTGCGCTACGAAAATAAATGATAAAAAATCGAATTTTATCTCAAATGTTTTATCTAGGCCAACAGTCAGTAAATTAGAGCCATATAATTACACACTGGTGGCAGAAAAAATATCCACCGAGTGGTTTCTGAGCAATTTATCTGATAGCCTGGACCAGTGTTGCCAGATAGAATCCAGGTTTTCCAGCCCAAAAATCTGTTAAACACCGCCGAAAACCCGCCCAATCAGAAAGTGTCACGTGACACATCACATACAGCAAAGCGGGGGGGGGGATAAGAGTTAAATTAGGTCCTCTGGATGGGTTAAAAAATTGTAGAAACGCTTCTTCTTTTATCCAACAGACTTTTTCTTTTTTTACTTCTGTATTTACAAAATATATATATATATAAAATCACACACACACAGTACCCCCAACTCCTGTAAAGATATATCGGTGTTTATTTGTTCAATGTGATTAATCAAAACCAGTTAAATGTGATCATTGGTGCTCTTTATTAAGAAAATCAACATGTCACATTTCAGGAACTGATTATTATAGACACATTAAATGTTCACTAATGAATATTTCTATATTTATCATCACAGTAATAGTGTTACACACATTATTAGTTGTTAACACTCAAAATTAGTGTTTACCTATACTGTAACCTAAACATTTAAGGAATAAACATTTTTATTAATCACTTTAAAAGTTATAAATGTTGTCTTTGGTGCATGTTTGCTTTCCAAATATATGTCCAAATGTCATTCACACGGTGTGTGTGAATGACAGGCATAAAACACTTTGTAAAACGGTGCTTTATGAAGTTCAGTCCGTTTCCTTCTATCAGTTGACCGGCAGTTCTGCCACATCCAATATGGCGGCCGCTCTGACGTACCGCCGCTACGGACCAGCCCACTCAACGAGGCGTCCACTAACTGCCTCACCAGTTCTCTGTTGGGATCGCCCTGGCAGATGACAATAGCCAATCAGTGATGGAGAAAGGTCAGAGGAGCTTTGCTATGAAATAATGATGAATGATTGTTTGAAATTCATTTAATAGTTAACTCAGAAACCGCCGATCTGACTCCAAATCCGCCCAAATTATCACCACCCGCCCGAAGCTATTTTTAGCCGCTAAGTAGAGAGTGAAAACCGCCCAAATGGCGGTAAACCGCCCAATCTGGCAACACTGCCTGGACCTCGCCAGGCTAAACTAACAAAACTCCGCCTTCTGTTCTCTGATTGGTCCATTCAAAAATCTCCAGGAGAAATCGTTTTCAATGGGAGGAATGCCAGACCCTAGTCTGAAGCGAAGTGAAGGACATGGTGTGGTTTTAACCAGGCTAGGTGTGAGTGAGACAGGTCCCTCTTGTAAATGAGTCCCCGTGACTCAATAGCCTGTATAAATAAAGGTTGAATGAATGAGAAAAAAAACTGCCATGAAACAAAACAAGAAGTGGGGGCGGGGACCGGGGGGGCTCATTAGTTGCCACCAGACATTAATATGTATTATTGTCTATGGTTCCCACCCTTACTGACGCCACAAAGCTGTGAGTGCCTGTTATTAGACGCTATTCAACAACAGAGTGACTATAGTGCATACTTGTTATTTTGGTTATGACGGGCGCACGATAATTGCCCTCAAAATACGATAATTGTATGTATCTAGTACGATAATCCTACATTTCTCACCTGGCAACACTGTACAACCACAAGTTGCTGGCACCGTCCAGATAAGGAGCGTGACAACAAACTCCTTTAAAGCCGTGGCATTTCGCTTCTCTACGGCGCCACAGAGAAGAAACACGTTAAAAACGCACAAACCCGGCGGACAATGTCAACACACACGAGCTGTAGTGACTTTGTGACAGAGCCATGATGCAGGGAAACAGCCTCGTGTTTACGTGGGGTAGCCTAAAATCAGATTAGGGGTTGAGACGGAGCGAATGAAAACACGCGAACAAAGAGAAGAAGGGAAAAAGGTGTCTTCTGTAGGCTTTTATCTAAACAGTTCTATAAGAAGTTAAAACCAAATTAAATGACAAACATCAACTTTTAAGATATAAACTTAAATCAACTTACCCTATCCACTTCTTATAACTAATGAAAATTTAGTCTTCAACCACACCAGCCAGAAAACTCTTCTATCTCCAGCATGAACAAAAAAAAACCCCTGCTATTTCAAATTAAAAGCTTCCTCATACAATCTAAAGCACATAAGGGACCTCCTACAAAACTTCACCCAAACGCCTGAGGAAGAAGCAGAGAGGAGGAAGAGGGTGCTGCTGCGGGGGAGGGGTGCCACCAGAGCTACTCCCAAAAATTACCCAGAGCTGTCCTGCACAGTTGCACCAGTCAGAGGCTGCACAACACTGCTGCTGCTGCAGTGTTTATTTCCATACACCCTGCTGCCAACACTGATGTTCAGGGATCAGTTTTGTACCAACCATGTCTGTTTCTCTACGTTTAAAACAAGCAGCAAAAACAGTGAGCTGCTTGTTCTATGAGAGGCCAAACAGTGGTGTGCTTTCAGGGGCAAATTAGTCCCTCAGAGGTAGTTTTCCTCTCAGCTTATGAAAACAGTCTTGGGGAAAGAAAAAAAAAAGGCTAAGCATGTTGTGCTCCAGCGCATGCTCAGATTATTGTAATGTAGCCTACATGACTCATCTACCTACACCAACACCACATTTCAGCTCAATATCTGTAAAACTGACTGAGCTGCATTCTACTACTGTGGCTACTGTTTTCGAAGCAGGAAGCTTTAAAGTTGGCCCAGTGGTTCATGAGGTGTTTCTTGACCAACAGACAAGCTTTGTTCGAGATAAAGCTAAGCAGAGGTTCCCTTTCAGTCATGTTCTCTCGGTGCAACATATCGCTATGGGAATCAGTGCCTCCGCGCGGTTACCTGAAGTAATACACTCACACCTTTACGGCAAGGGCGTCAGCGTCGCGCCAGAGGCCCCTCCCTCTGGGTACTTAAGACGCTGACGCCCATCCCACTTTCTCTTATTGCCCTTCACCTCGCTTAAACCTGAAACACTCTTCTCGGATCTTCTCTGTATTTTCATCGCTCGACCAGAGGTGAGCTCGCTCCCTACACAGAGCGTACAGAGAATATTTTCCTGCAGGACTGCTGGGCTAGCGAAAGCTGGTCCGGCACATTTTTCCTTCACCCCGAAGTTTTCTTCTCCTCTCTCCACAGACCGCTTCGTTCGACGGCGCTGACTGCGCGACACGCTACCCTGCTAACAAGTAGCAGGCTAGCCGGCGAAAGCGACACGAGAAGGGAGACGTCTCCGGACAACGTTAGCACTGCTAGCGGGCTTAACTCTTCTCAGCCATGGCTCCTGAGAAGGTAATGCAAAAACCCAAAACTCAAAAAAGACCAGCAGGCCAGCGAGCCCCAGCTCCCGTGCCTTTTCTCTTCTGCTTTTCTACTGCTCGGTTAGCGAACGCTAACTGCAAGGCACGCTACCTGCTAAGCTAATGAAGCTAACAGGCCAGCAGCCTCGAGCAGCTCAGCGAGAGGACGTCCTCGGACGAGGAACTCTGGCAGGCTGTGAGCTCCGGCTCCCGAACCTGCTTCAGCGGATCTGGCTACCCCCTTTTTCAGCAGCGGACACCCACGAGTTCTGTCCGGTCGGTCTGCTCAGGGATGCTACACGCAAAGACACTCAAAGTTTTTCTCGCGGATGACCCTGGAGAAAGGAGAGTGGAAATTGAGTAACCCCGCTTCTATCTGGCTAGCTCCCACGGTTAGCATGGCTAACCAGGAGCACCCATGACAACATGGGGCGGACAACAACGCTGCTAACACGATTAGCGCAGCTACGAGCGGACAACGAAGGACTCCATAGTGAGATATGTGAAAATGCTTGGCCTAGCTTGCTAGCTAACCTTCTCATATTTTGCCTGTTTCGCTATCCTGTCCGGCCGAATCGACGGTAGAATTCATCGCATAACTAAGTGTTTTTTTTACCGATGCTGCACTGCTCGAGGGCCCGTCTTAGCACCGCTAGCGGGCTCACGAGTACCTCCACGTTTAGCCCCGGCTAACAAGGAGACTCTCTGTCTAGCACAGTCCAGGAGGAGGAATTTCAGCTACCTGTTCAGCTACGCTACCTGGTAGTTTTCCTACGCCCACGACGAAACATTGTGACGCTGAGAGCTTATCCACCCATGAGGCTATGGATGACTCTCTGACGTTAACCATGTCAGGGCCCGAGGGGCCCTGGTGGGATGGACAAGGACGAGTGGCCTCGGTATTGCAGGCCCACCAGGCAGAAAAGCTACAGGAGCTGCAAGGGGCCACCAGCAAAAAGAAAAGGAAAGTCTTGTGTTTAAGGAGCACAGACTAGCTGGTTCGGAACGTTTAAACACACAAGAACACTCAGACCCTTCTGTAATAAAGAGAAATTGCCATCCACACACGACAATAAAATCTCAGACTACTGAATGCATCCTGGTCCCAAAATGGGAACAGGGCTTCAGGTTTGCCCGCTCACGCAGTACGGGAACCTGACCTTTTGAGCCCAGACTTCACTTGTAAAACGCTACAAGGAGCTGGTGGTATGTGTGTGCGCACTAAACATAACTCGTCTACTGTATGTGTAATAAAAAACAAACACTGTTTCATGCATATACAAGAATGAAAGTACCAAAGCACAGACTGCCCTGGTTCTTGACTCACCACTTTTGTGAAACACAAACTACTAGGTCAGACTATGAACCGCAGTGGGACACAGAGTTCTGCCTGAGACAGTCAGATCTCGCGATGTCTTCTGCTGGGCAGACCAGCCTGCTCCAGAGTACGCGAGAGGGGTCGAAGGCCACCCCTCCCGCACTCAAACATGACAAGCAGCAGCTAGACATCCCTCCCAGGCTCATGGCGCACGCGCAGGCCTGGAGGGCGTGTCTGACAAACGAATGGGTCATGACAACGGATGCGTTGTGGGCTCAAGCTGCAGTTCATCAAGGGACCCCCCCCCCTCCCCCTTTTTCGTGGGGGTGCTGCGTTCAGACATTAACCCAGCACGCGCGCACGTGCTGAGGGAGGAAGTGTCAACGATGCTGCAGAAAGGAGTAATAAATATTGTTCCAGAACACAAACCACGCTCTGGTCAGCGCAGCAAGCTCTTCCTGGTGCCCAAAAGAGATCAATCCCTGAGACCGGTCCTGGATCTCAGGACTCTGGACAAGAAAACAAGAACTTTCAACCATCCACCCCCAGCTCCACATGTGCTGGACAAACAGGTCACAAATCGCTTTGACTTCGAATCAATATCTCCCGCTGAAGTTCTAAATGCTCTAAAAACTCTCGACACACGCAAAGCAGCAGGACCTGACAACATAGAACCACTTTTCCTAAAACTAGCTGCAGATTTCATTGCTGAACCTCTTTCCCATATTTTCAATCTCAGTCTCAACACAAATAAAATACCCAAAATCTGGAAATCAGCTTTTGTTCTCCCTCTGCTAAAAGGGGGTGAACCAACAAATGTCAACAACTACAGACCAATTTCAAAATTATGCATTCTTGCCAAACTGTTCGAAAGACTTGTCTGTGATCAGCTAACTGATTTCCTACAAGCAAACCATATTCTATCACAATTCCAGTCAGGATTCAGAAAACAACACAGCACCGTCACTACAGTTCTCAAAGTATTAAATGACATCATACATGCCCTGGACTGCAAACAATTCTGTGTTGCCCTATTTATAGACCTGTCCAAGGCATTTGATACAGTTGATCATAGACTATTGACAAACATCCTGGAACACTCTGGTCTATCAAAACTTGCAGTCTCCTGGTTCACCAACTACCTAACTGACAGAACGCAGTCTGTTCATGTAGCCGGATCCTCCTCTACTTTCTTAGATGTTGTGAAAGGGGTGCCACAGGGTTCTGTCTTGGGTCCCATTCTTTTCTCCCTATACATCAACGATCTTTGCAGTGATCTGTCAAATGCCTCCCACCATTATTACGCAGATGACACCATCATCTATTGCTGTTCTTCCTCCCTCAGCCAAGCTTTCACCTCTCTTCAGGACGCTTTTAATATTATTCAGTCACGGCTGCAAAAACTTAGACTGGTCCTAAATGCCGACAAAAGCAAGTTCATGGTTCTTGCCAACAGAAAGCAGCAACCAGAGAACCCACCTCAAATTGGAACCCAAGAGGGAAAACAAATAGAAATGGTCTCCACCTACAAATATCTAGGTTTCAACATTGACACTGAACTGTCTTTTAAAACCCACATCTCCAAAATGGCCACTAAACTCAAACTGAAGCTAGGTTTCTTCTTCAGAAACAAATCCTGCTTCTCATGCAAAGCCAGGAGAACATTAGTAGCTGCAACATTCATGCCAATACTAGATTATGGTGACGTGCTGTACATGAGTGCTGCATCAAAATACCTACAGTCCTTAGACTCCATTTACCACGGTGCCCTTCGGTTCATTACTGACTCCAGTTATCGCACTCATCACTGTGAGCTTTACGTAAAATCTGGCTGGTCATCTCTCAGCACTCGCAGATACACTCACTGGATATCCTTCATCTACAAGACCCTCCTAAACCTAGTCCCGTCATACCTCACCTCCTTAATACAAACATCACACAGTCATTACTCCCTGCGCTCTAACGATTTAGTCCTCCTGTCAGTTCCTCCTGTCAGAACTGAACTAGGAAAAAGAGCATTCAGCTTCGCCGTCCCCTCAGCCTGGAACAACTTACAGAAAGATCTGAAACTATCAACATTCATCTCTCCTGGATCCTTTATGTCAACCGTAGTAGAAAATGTCATCAAGAAACTTGACCATTGCAGATGTTTCTAACCATTACTTATCCAATATACATGTCATTGTTGATTTTTTAACTTTATTTACACAACCGAGGTCTGTCTGCTTGTTTTGTATATAATGTATATAGAAATCTGTCATATCCTGTTGGTTTTGAACTGTCAACATCTGTTTACTGTGATTGTAGTTTTCTTTATTTTCTTTTGATAAGTGCAAATGCCTATTGCCAATGTGACGTGTGCTGCTGACCACTTGACCAGGTCACCCTTGTAAAAGAGATCTCGATCTCAACGGGCTCTACCTGGTTAAATAAAGGTGATTGATTGATTGATTGATTGAACCCAGCACGCGCGCACGTGCTGAGGGAGGAAGTGTCAACGATGCTGCAGAAAGGAGTAATAAATATTGTTCCAGAACACAAACCATGCTCTGGTCAGCGCAGCAAGCTCTTCCTGGTGCCCAAAAGAGATCAATCCCTGAGACCGGTCCTGGATCTCAGGACTCTGGACAAGAAAACAAGAACTTTCAAGTTCAAAATGTTGACACTGCAGCAGGTCCCCCAATCCGTGAGACCTGGAGACTACGCATGTACAGTGGATTTGAAAGACGCCTATTTCCATGTGGGCGTGTGGAGGAGGCACAGGAAATTCCTCCGGTTTGCCTTCGAAGGGAAATCTTATGAATGCAAAGCCTTACCCTTCGGTTTGAAGACTACTCCTCGTACATTACTAAATGTCTGGACACAGCCCTGACCCCTCTTAGGAATCAAGGAGTCAGGATTATGAACTACATGGATTACCTCCTGGTTCTGGCCGGAAGCAGAATACAGGCCCAGTCACACTCCTGCATGGTGTTCCCTCACCTGGATTCTCTCGGTTTTGTCATAAACCTACAAAGGAGTGACCTGACCCCATCACGGATTACCGTATTTCTGGGAGTGCAGGTCTACACCATCCGGTACAGGGCATGGCTCTCAGAGGAACGTGTTTCCTTGATTCGCCGTTGCCTGGCAAAGTTTAAACTGAATCAGCGGATTCCCCTGAAAATGTGCCAACGCCTTTTAGGCCTCTTGGCGGAAGCCATACCCTGTGTGCCACACGCATTGCTGAAGATGCGGGCCCTGCATATATGGCTAAACCAACAAACACGACCTACCCCCGTCTGGGTGAGCAGGAAAGTTTAGAATCATTTCAAAGTGCCTGAGGGCCCTGGAACCTTGGAGGGACCTGTCTGTGTTCACGGAAGGGGTCCCGTAAGGTAGGGTGTCATCCCGTGTGGTCATCACGACGGACGCCTCGAAAACAGGATGGGGAGGCAGTCTGCAGAAATCAGAATGCCCGAGGCCTCTGGAATGAGCAGGAAGCAAGATTGTACATCAACTTCCTGGAGTTGTTGGCCGTATTCCTGTCAGCAAAATACTTCTTTGGTAAAGGTCTGATTGCGGGACAGCACGTCCTGGTGTAATCAGATAACAAAACCACGGTGTCCTTCATTAACTGGGAAGGGGGGACGAGATCCCAAGCCCTCCTCAGCCTGACACAGAGGATGCTCACATGGTACGCTCCAGGATTATTGTCGCTCAGGGCGACTCATGTTCCGAGTGAACTGAATTACGGAGCGAATGCCCTCTCAAGAGGGCCTCTTTTGGAATCAGAATGAAGACTGAACCCACGAGTCGTGGATCAGGT
>JBBPBX010026487.1:0-30747 GCA_038048925.1 Garcialebias charrua | reverse complement strand
GTGTGTGTGTGTGTGTGTGTGTATGGGGGAGTGGTGGCGCAGTAGGGGAGTGGTGGCGCAGTGGTTAGAGACGGTGGACCTGTGATTCGAAGATCGCCGGTTCAAGCCCCAGTACTGACAACATCAAAAAATGTGGGTGGAAAAAGGTGAAACACCCACACCTGCCTCCACCCTCATTCACCCCACTCTGGGCCCCT
The DNA here is from genome assembly GCA_038048925.1 of Garcialebias charrua. Classification (NCBI taxonomy): domain Eukaryota; kingdom Metazoa; phylum Chordata; class Actinopteri; order Cyprinodontiformes; family Rivulidae; genus Garcialebias; species Garcialebias charrua. The sequence goes on along the minus strand of JBBPBX010026487.1, from coordinate 30,550 downwards.
GAGCTAGGCCCTTAACCCCCACCATCTGCTCTCTAAAAACAGATCTCTCTTGAAAGTGAGTTCTCGTGGCTCAATGAGACTAGCAAAAATTAGAATATCATGGAAAAGTTGTTTAAAGCTGCAGTCTCTAAGTTTCTGTAGAACGCAGGACTTAGAAATTTTTTCTACAGGGAAAGCATTCTGGTCCCTCCCCCTTGCTCTCGCTGAAATTCAGCTCAGCCTCCTTAGCTCCACCTCCACTGCATGTCCTGTCGCAGCCACTGCCATATTGTGTTTATATGTTAATAAAATGTTCTAAAAAAATAAAATAAAAACTTGGAGCGCTAGTCCAGCACACCAGAACACCAGGAAATCTGCAGAGCCTCGTGCAACCATGTTGAACCCGGGTTTAATTTGCTCGTGACAAATTCATTCATTTCCTCATAATTTTAGTCAGCGGAGGAGGAAGCGATCACTTGACTTTTGGCAAAAAAACAAAAGAAAAGTCCAGATCAGGGATGAAGAAGGGGAATTTAATACATTTGTGTCACATACAAAACAGTTTTGCATCGCTTTGCAATCCTTTGAACGAGAACGTGCGCGGCCGCTGGGGCTGGGACAGGCGGGGGCGTGGGTTAGGAGCGTGAGAAGTGAGAAGCTCTGTTTTTATTGGCTGGTTAAAAACTCTGTTTTTATTGGCTGGTTAACGGCGGGTCACTGTGGGTTTTTAGAAATGCTTTTAGTAACACCTGGAGAAGCAAGGGGACTATAGTTTTTTTCAGAGATTACTTGTCTAACATCAGTCTGTCAGGAGATAGTGACAGAGTGAAGAAATATGTTAAAAATATATTTTTTAGAAAACTTACAGACTGCAGCTTTAACTTCCATAATTTTATTCAAAAAGTTAATCTGTAATAGATGATAGATTCAGGGCCCACAATTTAAACAATTTCCAAATATTAATTTGTTTATTTTTTACATAATTTGGGCTTCCAGCTCATGAAGCCCACAAAAACAGGTTTAAAAAAAATTTAATACTGTGAAGACATCAGCCCGTACTACTCAGTTTTTGCAGAAAAAAAAGAAAGAACTTAGGATCACAACAAATCAGTCAAACTTTGGTACTTTCAAAACGACATGGCAATCTTCAATATTTGGTTGGGAATCCCTTTGCCTTAATCACTGCCTCGATGTGATGTGGCATTGAGGCAATCAGCCTGTGGCTTTGCCTGGGAGTTATGGAAGCCCAGATTTCCTTGATGCTTGCCGTTAGCTCTTCTTTGTTGTTGGGTCTGGTGCCCCTCATTCTCAATGGGGTTTAAAGCTCCACTGACATCATCTTTTGACTTTTCAAAAAATGGCACAACATATATAAATATTAAGATTGACCCCTGACCGTTTTTGCTAAAATAATGTTAAATGAATGAAATTTCTCCCCCAAAACAGTTTAAAATTAGCGCCATTTTTTTAACACGATAAATAGGGATTTCGCCGTCGCAGGATGATGACGTCATTTAAAGGACTTTCCCTACTGCGCTGCTTGTAAACAATGGACGAGCTACAAACTCGATCCGTCCAATTTAGCCATTTAAAAGTTAATATTTTAGCGGATTGTCTGCAGAGAAGCCAAAGTTATTTCCAGTAAACAGCAGGTTATAATTTTTTTCAGCTCCTGCTGGTTTTTGGAGACTTTTCACTTCATGAGGTGAGCTCAGCTGCTGTGTGGAGTTACATGCATGTGGACGAGGCAGAAGTAATTCTACAACATGTACATCGTCTCCAGCCTCCACAGCACTGAAATGGTAATATATTAGTTAATGTTCCTAATAATTATTCAACATTAATTAATAGTTTAAAAAATTAGTCCCTTTTAAAATATCTGTTAAATATATTATTCTTTTATTTTGTTTGTGTTTTCAGGTTTCCAGGTCTCCAGTCCATCACCTGAGGCTCTTCATGTTGAACCACTAGTACAACCCAGACTTTCACATCACAGCAGGTAAGATTGCATCAACGAAAAGAATACTACTCAACAATATTCTTTGATGTAAATCTGTTGATTTTCTGTGGTTCTGATGAGGGAAGTGACAAAGTGGATGCAGCATTCAGCCCATAATGGACCCAGATGTCCCCTGCGTCCAGACCTACAACACCTGGACATCCATGAGCGTGCACGAGGAGGTGGTGGAGTCTGAAGAAGTACAAGCAGCAGGATGAGGAGAAACTAGACCGATGTCCCCTGCGTCCAGACCTACAACACCTGGACATCCATGAGCGTGCACGAGGAGGTGGTGGAGTCTGAAGAAGTACAAGCAGCAGGATGAGGAGAAACTAGACCGATGTCCCCTGCGTCCAGACCTACAACACCTGGACAGGAGGATGGACGAGGAGGTGTTGGAGTCATTTTTACAGAGCTGATGAAGTCAAACAACACTTTTGATAATCTGTTCATATTAATGTTTCCCCAGAGGTTTTCATTTATTTGATAATATGGGATGGTTTTATTTTAATAAAATGTTTCTTTCAACATTCACCAATTTTGTTTTTACTAAAGTATGAGCTGTGAGTTGTAGATGCACGAATGAAAATAAAACAGATACACAAATATTCTCACAAAGAATAACACAAATATTCTCACAAAGAATAACTCAACACTAACAGATAATATAGTGTACTACCGTAACTTTATTTACACATAACTACAGAAACACTTGGTTCATTGTTATCCTTTTTTCTTTTTTCAAACAACATGTTCATTTGAACACTCAGAAAAAAATATTAAATTCATTGATTCATTTTCATCTCAATGCTCTGGCCAGTTGTAGTATTTCTGCATATTTTAATGTCTTGATGCACAAACGTAGCTTTCTGCAGCAGTCCTGATGTTCTACAGATCCTGAAGACGTCTCCATCTGTTGTTTAACAATATCAAGGTTTGTTCTCCACCTCGGTCCACTCTTCAGGTGAAGACATTTCTGTGAATCCTCGCTCGTCCACGCTCCTGGATGTCCAGGTGTTGTAGGTCTGGATGCAGAGGACATCTGGGTCCATTATGGGCTGAATGCTGCATCCACTTTGTCACTTCCCTCATCAGAACCACAGAAAATCAACAGATTTACATCAAAGAATATTGTTGAGTAGTATTCTTTTCGTTGATGCAATCTTACCTGCTGTGATGTGAAAGTCTGGGTTGTACTAGTGGTTCAACATGAAGAGCCTCAGGTGATGGACTGGAGACCTGGAAACCTGAAAACACAAACAAAATAAAAGAATAATATATTTAACAGATATTTTAAAAGGGACTAATTTTTTAAACTATTAATTAATGTTGAATAATTATTAGGAACATTAACTAATATATTACCATTTCAGTGCTGTGGAGGCTGGAGACGATGTACATGTTGTAGAATTACTTCTGCCTCGTCCACATGCATGTAACTCCACACAGCAGCTGAGCTCACCTCATGAAGTGAAAAGTCTCCAAAAACCAGCAGGAGCTGAAAAAAATTATAACCTGCTGTTTACTGGAAATAACTTTGGCTTCTCTGCAGACAATCCGCTAAAATATTAACTTTTAAATGGCTAAATTGGACGGATCGAGTTTGTAGCTCGTCCATTGTTTACAAGCAGCGCAGTAGGGAAAGTCCTTTAAATGACGTCATCATCCTGCGACGGCGAAATCCCTATTTATCGTGTTAAAAAAATGGCGCTAATTTTAAACTGTTTTGGGGGAGAAATTTCATTCATTTAACATTATTTTAGCAAAAACGGTCAGGGGTCAATCTTAATATTTATATATGTTGTGCCATTTTTTGAAAAGTCAAAAGATGATGTCAGTGGAGCTTTAAGTCCAGTGAGTTAGCTGGCCAGTCAAGCACTGTGGCATGGGCATCAAACCAGGTTTTGGTGCTTCTGGTGGCATTGTCAGGGGCCAGCAGAGGCGGCCGCCACTAGAGGGCGCTAGGGGCGCCGCCCCTCCTGGAACCTGCAGCTCTTCACCATTTGAAGATTTAATTTTTTTAATATAAAAATGAAATAATAAAATAAAAATATTTCGAAATGTATGCATATATGTTTTTAGTTGTGTAGGATAAATATTTCATGAGTAATGATGAGTTGTTTGTTTCAAAAAAAGTTTTCTGATTGTGACGTACTTCCGGTTCTCCGCTGGACGCCGCCTGCAGCTTTTCCATTGACTCTAATTATAACAGCGCGCTAGCGCATGCACAGTTATGTCCCATATTTCCAAAATTATTGGAGTCTTCAGGGCGCAGTTTTCGCCGCTCTCGAGCCTGGACTCGTCTCGTGATCGCTGCGGATCGCCAGCGTGTTTCCGGTTCGAGCCGAGGAGGGAGGACCCTCTCTGGACACTCAGAGCTGATCACACGCAACTAGCAACGTTGAAACAGCAGTGATTATTAATGGTGCCTTCTACACAGGTAAGCAAGTAATAATTAGTGAGTTTAATAAATCGCTAAGCGCACATGAGCAAACTAAGTGAGCTGATCTCATCTGTAGTGCGTGACGTGGTGTGTGTGTGTGTGGGTGTTGCGGTCAGTCACAGTAGATAGCTACTAGCTTTGCTTATGAACGTTGTGGTGTACTGTAAAACATTATAAAAGTTGCTAGTTATAAACTTGAATGTCTGAAGATGACTCCTGTCTGTCCATCTTCAGCTCATGAACTGTTTTACTCCTCAGAGGGTCTGTGTTAACTTTTGTCTCATTTCGTTTTGCAGCAGTTGCAATTTTTCTGATGAATAAATCTGAATGAATAAATAAACTTTAGTTTTAGTTTAGTTTAGTTAAACTTTAGTTTCATTATAGGTTGTGCTGTTGTTTCAAAGACACTCTAAACTTAAAGAAACCAAGTAGCAGAAAGATTTAAGCAATAAATAGTTTGAATTTTTCACGTTATGAAAGAGTGATTATATAATTATTTTAATTTAATTTTAATATTATAAAGATCATTGCATATGGGATGCAATTGAAATAACCTGGATATTATTATTTATGTTGTATTAAGAAAGTTAAAATGTGATTACATACTTATGTGTACACTACAAAGCACCTCAAGCAATGTGGAAAATGCTAAAAAAATTGCATCATTAATGTGCCTTCTGTACTTTCTTTACAGAAAAAAATCCACACAACACCTTCATTTCTACACACCGGCAATGTTTATTTTCAATCTACCACCTGTGTAACAGACAGAGAGACAAGAGAATAATGTTTAAGGGAACAAAGGGGAAAATATTTGCTAATAAAGTTTCATATTTTGAAATATATAAAACTAGCAACAAAAAAGTAAGCTGAAATTAGCACAAAATATGTAAAAAGAACAATAAAGTGGTCATAGTGTTATGATTTCAAAGGTTTACCCAGTTGGTAATGAGACCCAGAACGACACAAGACGAAGAGGTGCAAAAGTAACAGTGTTTATTATTTACAGTGCAAGTCTATATACTGTACACATGTACAGGGATCTTCTGGATTTCCTGGAAGATGAACCAAACTGTCAGAAAGGCTTGACTATAAGGCTCTTTCAAGATGATTGATTTAGTTTTGTTTGTTATTTTCCTTAGAGATGAAGTAGTAAGAAGAATGTCGCAGAGAAATCCTTAGTTGCTTGAGATGAATCCCAGAGGGCGAAATGAGGCAGGCAAGTGGTTGGAGGGCAAGACACGATGAGCAGAGAACTGAACCCAGGACCAAGATGGAAACGAGGACTGGAAACACAACAAAAAACAAGGTAAGTGTCTTTCAAAGTACTGCACTCAGAAACTGTCTAGAAGCATAAATACCATGAGTAGGCATCAATGCTCCAGCGAAGAGTAGGACTTGACTGCAGCCTTAAGGCCCTGTTTACACGGACACTGTGGGGGGAAACAGAACTTTTGGGTATGTTAATTACATGAAAAGTTTTGCGCTGACACGGATCTGCTCGAATCTCCCCCCTCCCTCATGCACCCCCCCTTTCACCCACTGCGCATGCGTGCTGCTGAACCTTCACCCACTGCGCATGCGTGCTGCCTCACTCTGCTGGCAGTCTGCTACTTTCTTTTGTGCTAAAAGTTGAGCTAACAACAAGTTAACAACAAGTTAAAGCTGGATTTTGGATAAGAGTCGACAGATTTGACACCAAGCGGGACTGCTTCATCTAACAAGCTGCACACCAGACGCTGAGTGGACTGTGGACCAGAACCGGACTTTACTCCGTGATAAACAGCTGACTTACAGCAGGTAAATCAACGTTCTTAATATAATGTTTGCTTGTGTTTAATTTGATCACACAACAACAGAGTTTTTATTTATTTATTTATTTATTTCTGCCAGGTGGAGCTGTCGTTCCAACAAACAGGCAGACCGGTTCTGATGGGTCCAGATGAACACACAGCAAGAGTCCAGTTCATTAACGTAGTTACAGTTCGGTTCACGTGTTTTAATAGTGTGTTCAGTTTAATTCTCAGTGTTTGTGTTACGTAAAGTTTGTGGTGCTGAATAAATAAATAAATAAAAAATAAACCTGGTGTCTTCATTTTCACAGCACGTTACGCACTGTTTAAAAAATGTAACGAGTCCAGATAGATACTGTAGTTCAGATAAATTTACATCTCCCACGCCAACATAAATACTGTTTATTATTGTTAAACTGTTATATTTTGCAGCGTGACACGTGAAATGTCCGCCTGCCCTAGACTGTCCGCGCGTGTGAGCTGCGCGCATGTGGTTGACACAAAAGATCAGCGGGAGATGTTTACATTATCAGCGGAGGGTCAGCGAAAAAGTTCCACCCTGAGAGGTGGATCAGGAAAGTATCGGATGCAAAGAGGGGGGCCAGCAGCGTCGTGTAGGCAATAAGCAAAGACGCAAAGAGAAAGTAGCGGTTCCACTCAAAATATGCGCCGTGTAAACTGGCCCTAAATATAGGTGGAGCTCATCAGGTGGATCACAGTAAAATAGATCATTTTTCTTCTCCATAAATCAGTTATTTAAAATCTAATCTGGAATCATTCCTCCTTGTTAGACTTCAGTTGACCTGTTTAAGTTGGGCCCAAATTTGTTATTATCTTTTGATTTATTTTTCATTGAAATTTAATTCTTTGTTAGTTTATTTTTGGAACTATTAAATTGAATTATTTGGTGGATTTTTGAACACCTTTGTCCTTATTTAAGTCTGGACCCTCACAATTCTATTTATATTATGAACTTGTATTACTAAAATAATTATAACAGAATATGATAGAAGTTGTCCAACAATTGAAAAGTGGAAGCAGAACACTCCCATTCTCTTTTCACACTGATGCATCAAACAAGGTGAAGATGAACCATGTTTTATTAATGATAGTTTTATACAAATGGATACATATATACAAATAAAAACATGAACAAACTTACTTTACAGTATACAAACATAATTATGCATACTTCTACACATGCTTAAAAAATATGCTGGTGAAGATTCTCAGTCGTCCAGGACATGATGAAATCAAAAAAGGCGTTCAATACAGGATCAACTGGACTTTATTTGTTGCAGAAAACGTTTCGACTTCTGTCCAGAAGTCTTTTTCAATTCTGAATGGAAGCTGTGAGAACGAGAAGTTTTATACAGGCTTACAAGTCACGCACCAACATATGAAATTGGAAACTGAAATAACACCACAAATTAACTAACATGCCCATTCTATTTAAATTGACAAAACGACACATTCCAGCTTAACAAAAGGGGGTTTGTAACACATACATGTAAATTGAAAGATCACACCTAACAGTAGGAGGTTCCCTTGAGGTCTCTGTTAGAAGACACAAAACTGTATGTAAATTGACAAACAACACCTCCCAAACAACAACAGAGGCTACTCAGAGAACTTTGTTAGTCTAATTTACAGACAAGGCATCCCTGCTCCCATCCGGTGTAAAACGTTTCGGAATCAAATCCAAAACTGAGTTATAGGTCTTAGACAGTTGAAATCTCAGACCTCCTCCTCTGTTAAGAGAAGGTTTTTCTCTCTTAACATACACAGCTTCCTTTACCCCCCTCTCAAACCATCTGTGTTCTCGGTCCAAAATTTGAACATTCTGGTCCTCAAATGAGTGTCCCTTGTCCGTGAGGTGAAGGTGAACGGCTGAGTTTTGTCCAGAGGAGGTTGCTCTCCTATGTTGAGACATTCTTTTGTGGATAGGTTGTTTCGTTTCTCCGATGTAACGGTCTGAGCAGACTTCGCTGCACTGGACTGCATAAACCACCCCACTCTGTTTGTGTGTGGGGGTTCTGTCCTTCGGATGCACCAGCCTCTGTCTGAGAGTCCGGCTGGGTTTGAAGTGTACTGGGATGTTGTGTTTGTTGAAAATCCTTCTGAAATTCTCTGAGACTCCAGCAACATAAGGAATGACAATGTTTTTCCGTCTGTTGGACTTTTTCTGTTCATTAATAATGAACAGAAAAAGTCCACTTGGTGTCAAATCTGTTGACTCTTATCCAAATTCCAGCTTTACCTTGTTGTTAACTTGTTGACAACAACTTGTAGTAGCTGAACTTTTAGCCAGAGAGGAAAACAGGCTGCCTCGTGTGCTCTGTTTACCCCAGGCTGCACACATGCGCAGTGGTGAAGGTTCCAAAAATCACAGCGCCATCTAATGGCCCAGCATGGTAACTACAGTAAATTCATGAGTACGGGGGGTGGGGGGGAGAGAGTCGTATCCACAGAATTCGCCCATGTCAACGCAAAACTTTCAACCTAATTAACATACCCAAAAGTTGCGTTTCCCCCACACAGTGTCCGTGTAAACAGGGCCTTCTTCTTCTTCTTCTTCTTCCGGCTTTTCCCTTTTCAGGGGTCGCCACAGCGAGTCATCCTCCTCCACCTCACTCTGTCCTCTGCATCCTCTGTCCTCACTCCAACTACCTCCATGTCCTCTCTAACTGCATCCATATATCTCCTCTTTGGTCTCCCTCTTTGTCTTTTTCCTGGCAGCTGCATTTCTAACATCCTTCTACCAATATACCCACTGTCCCTCCTCTGGACATGTCCAAACCATCTCAGTCTGGCCTCCCTAACTTTATCTCCCAGTTGTTTAACATGTGCTGTACCTCTGATGATCTCATTCCTGATCTTATCCATCCTTGTCACTCCTAAGGAGAACCTCAGCATCTTCATTTCTGCCACTTCCAGTTCTTTCTCCTGTCTTTTTGTCAATGCCACTGTCTCCAGACCATACAACATAGCTGGTCTCACCACTGTCTTGTAAACTTTTCCTTTGACCTTTGCTGACACCTTTTTGTCACAAATCACTCCTGAAACTTTTCTCCATCCACTCCATCCTGCCTGGACTCTCTTTTTCACCTCTTTACCACATTCCCCATTTTCCTGGACAGTGGACCCCAAGTACTTGAAGTCCTGCACCTTTGTGACCTCTGCTCCTTGTAGCCTCACTGTTCCACTGGCCTCCCTCTCATTCACACACATGTACTCTGTCTTACTACGACTGACTTTCATTCCTCTTCTTTCAAGAGCATACCTCCACCTCTCCAAGTTCTCTTCCACTTGTTCCCTGTTCTCACCACAGATCACAATGTCATCTGCAAACATCATAGTCCATGGGGATTCCTGCCTGACCTCATCTGTTAGTCGGTCCATCACCAGAGCAAACAGGAAGGGGCTCAGAGCCGATCCTTGATGCAATCCCACCGCCACTTTGAAGCTATCTGTCACTCCCACAGCACATCTCACCACTGTCCTGCTGTCCTCATACATGTCCTGTACCAGTCTAACATACTTTTCTGCCACTCCAGATTTCCTCATGCAATACCACACCTCTTCTCTTGGTACCCTGTCATAAGCTTTTTCTAAATCCACAAACACACAATGGAGTTCTTTCTGACCCTCTCTGTACTTCTCTATCAACATCCTCAAAGCAAAGATGGCATCTGTGGTGCTCTTTCTTGGCATGAAACCATACTGCTGCTCACAGATAGTCACATCTTGTCTAAGTCTTGCTTCCACAACTCTCTCCCAGATCTTCATTGTGTGGCTCATCAACTTAATTCCCCTGTAGTTGCTACAACTCTGTACATCACCCTTGTTCTTAAAAATGGGAACCAGCACACTTCTTCTCCATTCTTCAGGCATTTTCTCACCCTCAAATATTCCATTAAATATTTGAGTCAAAAACCTCACTGCCATCTCTCCAAGACATTTCCAAACCTCCACTGGTATGTCATCAGGTCCTACTGCCTTCCCCTTCTTCATTCTTTTCAGAGCTTTCCGGACTTCACCCTCACTAATCTTTCCCACTTCCTGGTCCACAGTTTCTAGTTACCTCCACTCTTCTTTCTCTTTCATTCTCTTCATTCATTAGCTCCTCAAAGTAATCCTTCCATCTTCCCATCACACTCTCCTCACTTGTTAGAACATTCCCATTCCCATCTTTAATAAGCCTAACCTGCTGCACATCCTTTCCAGCCTGATCCCTCTGTCTTGCCAATCGGTACAAGTCCTTCTCGCCCTCTTTAGTGTCCAGTCTCCCATATAACTCATTGTACGCCCTCTGCTTTGCCTTAGCTACTTCCCTCTTTGCTCTATGTCCCATCTCCTTATATTCCTGTCTCCTCTCTTCAGTCCTCTCACTGTCATATTTCTTCTTGGCTAATCTCTTTCTTTGAATGGCGTCCTGCACTTCACTATTCCACCACCAGGTTTCCTTATCATCTATTCTCTGTCCAGATGACACACCAAGTACCTTCCTACCTGTCTCTCTAATTACTGTTGCTGTAGTAGCCCAGTCACTTGGAAGCTCTTTCTTACCACCCAGAGCCTTTAACAGCTCGTCTCTGAATTTCTCACAACATTCTTCCTTCTTTAGCTTCCACCATTTGGTCTTCTTCTCTGGTTTTACTCTTTTTCTCTTCTTCGCAACAACAGTCATTCTACACACAACCATCCGATGCTGTCTGGCCACGCTCTCCCCTGCTACAACCTTACAGTCTCCAATCTCTCTCAGGTTTCCTCTTCTACACAGAATGTAGTCGACCTGTGTACTCCTTCCTCCACTCTTATAGGTCACTCTATGTTCCTCCCTCTTTTGGAAATAGGTATTGACTATAGCCATTTCCATTCTCTTGGCAAAATCCACCACCATCTGTCCTTCCTGGTTTCTTTCCTTGACACCAAACCTACCCATCACTTCCTCATCCCCTCTGTTTCCTTCACCAACATGTCCATTCAGGTCTGCTCCAATCACCACTCTTTCCTCCCTGGGAATACTCTCTATCACTTCATCCAAATCTTTCCAAAATTTATCTTTCTCCTCCCCATCACATCCAACCTGTGGAGCATAACCACTTACTATGTTTAGCATCAGACCTTCTACTTCTACCTTTAGACACATCACCCTATCTGACACTCTCTTCACCTCTACTACATTCTTTGCCAACTCCTCCTTCAGGACCACCCCTACTCCATTTCTCTTTCTATCCACACCATGGTAAAACAGTTTGAACCCTGCTCCAATACTGCGAGCCTTGCTGCCCTTCCACTTGGTCTCTTGGACACATAAAACATCTACCTTTCTTCTCTGCATCATGTCAGCCAGCTCTCTACCTTTGCCTGTCATTGTCCCCACATTTAGAGTTGCAACCCTCAGTCCTACATTCTTCACTTTCCTCCTCTCCCTCTGTCTCATGACACGTTTCCCTCCTCGGGGTCTTCGACGTGTAAACAGGGCCTGAATGTGGTGATTTTTGAAGCTGTGACTCCCACCTCATTCCAGTCTTTCTGAACTTCTGCCAGATTCTGCAATCTTCTCTGCTTGATAATCTGCTGAAGCCCATGGTCATCGTTTTTGCTGGTGCATCTTCTCCTGCCACGTTTTGCCCTTCCACTAGACGTTCCATTGATATGTTTGGACACAGCACTCTGTGAACAGCCAGCCTCCTTAGCTATGAACTTTTGTGGCTTACTCATCCTATGGAGGGTATCAATGATGGTCTTTTGGCCAGTTATTATCAGCAGTCTTTCCCATATTAAACCGAACTGAGACAATTGAACTAAACTGAAGCAATTTAATGACACCTGAGGAAACCTGTGCAGGTGCTTTGAGTTTAGTAGATGATTACTGTGTCACACTCAGTTTAAAACATTCATGCTCTGCAAAATTTGGGCTGATTTCTCCACAGTATTATAATTTTTTGAAATCCTGTTTTTGTGGGTTTCATGAGCTGGAAGTTCAAATTATGTAAAAATATACAAATAAATACTTGAAATTATTGTGGGCCCTGAATATATTATCATCTATTAAAAAGTAACTTTTTGAATGGAATTATGGAAGTTAAACAAATTTTCCATGATATTCTAATTTTTTGGAAAGGGTCTGTATATTGGTTTGAAAATTTAATATTAAATGTTGTAATGTTAAACATGCATATGAATTTAAAGTATGTATATAACTAGAACCTTTCCAATTGATTTTTATTTACTTTTTAATGTAGAATGAGAATACAGAAAAGGCCGATTGTATGGAAGCCATTGTGTCTCATATTTCAAATTAAAATGGATTAATGGAAATGTAATAATAATAATAATAATAATAATAATAATAAATTCAATTTATAACGCACTTTTCATTAATGAAAATCTCAAAGTGCTACAAAGTGCAACAGAATTAAATGTCAATAAAACAAGTAATAAAACAAGTAAAATCAATAACAGTATCAACTAAGATCAAAGATAGAATCATGAGGAGGCAGAGTATGCTTGGTTAAAAAGAAAGGTCTTCAAGCCGCTCTTAAAGTCAACCAGTGACTGTGGAGCTCTTAGGCAGTCAGGAAGAGAGTTCCACAGGCGGGGGGCAGCCACACTGAAAGCCCGGTCTCCCATGGTCCTTAATTTGGTTCTCGGAATGTGAAGTAGATGACTGTTCTGTGACCGTAGAGACCGGGTGGATGAGTATGGTGCAAGAATGTCCTTTAGATAATCTGGTGAAGTTCCGTGTAAGCATTGATGTGTAATGAGAGCAGTTTTGTACTGAATTCTGTAGGCGACAGGAAGCCAATGAAGGTTATGGAGAATGGGTGTAATATGTTCAAATTTACGAACTCTCAACAAAATCCTTGCTGCACTGTTTTGAATATATTGAAGCTTCTGAAGGTATTTACCAGGGATTCCAATAAACAGGGAGTTGCAGTAGTCGAGCCTGGAGGAGACAAAAGCATGGACGAGCTTCTCAGCATCGGAAAAAGTTAGGGATGGGCGAAGTCTGGAGATGTTTCGAAGATGGAAGAAGCATTTTAAACAGAAGCTTAATGTGATTTTCTAATGGAAATGCTTTTTAGTTTCCAAATAAAGCAGCACATTTTGACTCATAAATAAAATTTAAAATGAATAATCCAAACTGCATTTTCATTTTCTTCTTCGAGACTGCTCAATTTGTAAATTAATTAAAATGATAAATAAAATAACGTTTAACATTTAATTTTCAAAATATGTCCTAGTAAAAAGGGACCAAAATTCATTTTGAAATGTCAATTTTGAAAATTAAAATGAAATAGCAGAAATGCTTTTTCATTTCAAAGTCAAGCTGCCTTTTTTGTCTCATAAATAAAATTTAAATTAAATCATTTTCATTTTCTAAATCAAGACTGCTCATTGTGTTAATTTATTAAAAAGATAAATAAAATAACATTTAACATTTAATTTTCAAAACATGTCCCAGTAAAAAGTGACCAAAATTCATTTTGAAATGTCAAATTTGAAAATTAAAATGTATTAGCAAAAAAGCTTTTTAATTTCAAAGTCAAGCTGCCTTTTTTGTCTCATAAATAAAATGAAAAATAAATCATTTTCATTTTCTTCTTCAAGACTGCTCATTGTGTAGCAGAACTGCAGAGGAAACTAAGAACAATTTGCATTTTCATTTTCACTCTCAACCTGCTCCAAGTGTAACATTAATCAATCTCAATTGGCAATTCCAAGTGGCTGCTTCACAACGCCCACTGAATCACTGATTGGCTGTTTTAGCAGCAGGCTGAGTTTTAGACAGGAAAGTGTCCTACTGCCGCTGGTTGGTTAAACAGATGTCTCCCTCCAGTGCACGCGCAAACACAGCTGCTCCGTTACAGAGGATGCAAAGCTATACAGTATATGTTAGTGTTACTAAGTTTAATTTCTGTTAATAACTGATTACATATCAACATATTTTACATGGACATAGCCAGGATTTTCTAAGGGGTGATTCCTTAAAAGCAAAACTGGAACCACAACATTCAACAAACCTGGTGGTCCAGTGGTTAGAGCATTGGGTTTCTGTTCCAACCTTTTTCTTGACTCGGGTTCGAATCTCACTCGGGACAACTTATTTTACGTTTGTCTTTTATTGGAGAAAACTAGAGTCTAAAACTCTGTCTGCTGCTAAAACAGCCAATGATTCAGTGGACGTTGTGAAGCAGCCACTTGGAATTGCCAACTGAGATTGATTAATGTTACACTTGGAGCAGGTTGAGAGTGAAAATGAAAATGCAAATTGTTCTTAGTTTCCTCTGCAGTTCTGCTACACAATGAGCAGTCTTGAAGAAGAAAATGAAAATGATTTATTTTTCATTTTATTTATGAGACAAAAAAGGCAGCTTGACTTTGAAATTAAAAAGCTTTTTTGCTAATACATTTTAATTTTCAAATTTGACATTTCAAAATGAATTTTGGTTACTTTTTACTGTGTCATGTTTTGAAAATTAAATGTTAAACGTTATTTTATTTATCTTTTTAATTAATTTACACAATGAGCAGTCTTGATTTAGAAAATGAAAATTATTTAATTTAAATTTTATTTATGAGACAAAAAGGCAGCTTGACTTTGAAATGAAAAAGCATTTCTGCTATTTCATTTTAATTTTCAAAATTGACATTTCAAAATGAATTTTGGTCCCTTTTTACTAGGACATATTTTGAAAATTAAATGTTAAACGTTATTTTATTTATCATTTTAATTAATTTACAAATTGCGCAGTCTCGAAGAAGAAAATGAAAATGCAGTTTGGATTATTAATTTTAAATTTTATTTATGAGTCAAAATGTGCTGCTTTATTTGGAAACTAAAAAGCATTTCCATTAATCCATTTTAATTTGAAATATGAGACACAATGGCTTCCATACATTTGGGGTGGGATGTTTCCTTTCCAATTACATTTCCTTTCTTATAGACTGGCTTTGGACTTCCATTTTTATTCAATATTACAAATTGAACAGAAATGATAACGAAATATGTGGGACATGTACAGGAGCCGCATGCCAACAATTTTTTGTCACCCACGGCTGCAACTCATTTCAACCCCTGTCAGAAATCATAATTTAGCTGTTCTTCTCATTGATGCTGGTGAGCCAACAGACTCTCTGATTATGTAACATTGTGAGACACAATTTGTTCTGAACAGCACAAAGTTGAAGAATTGGGGCCTTAAAGGATCATAAATGGTGAGGGGAAAAAAGACAATTAGTTAACTTCTTTGTATTTTCTCTTGGACATTAAAATGTATTATTTTACATGCAAAAAAATGTTATTTCTATAATCGAGTCCAACTTTGATTTAAAAATCATAAAGCATCTGGATGTGTTTCAGATCCAGACATTGACAAAACATGACTGTAACCGTTTAGTGGGACAGTAAGTTTTAGATGTTTGACTTGAGTGGACGGGTCATCTGAAAACAATAATCTGAGTGTTTTAAATGTAAAAACTGGATAAGAAGGACAGAAAACACCAGCTCAGTTTATGTTATATACAAGGCTGAAAACCTTCTGGAAGACACATTTTATGTGTAAAACTATATAACAAGTATTTCCACCTTAAACAAGTGATGTACAGGAAGGCTGATTTTTACCACATCATGTAGTAACTTGGTGAAAAAGTTACAACATTAATCAGAACTTTTCATGAGCTGTCAGAAGGCTGTTTTCATCATAACAAGAGATGAGTGTATTGATGACCACATTACTGTGGACAGCCTTTACAAATACTACCACATAAACTGTAGTTGATGGCTGATCTTACACTTGCCCAAATGTTTCAAACCATTTGCAAGTCCAAGGACACTGAGCTCCAAGTGCACTAGAAGAGTGAGCCATACTCCAAGCTACAGGAGATAAAAGGGAAGGAAACAGACTGAAGAAAGGTCAAGTGACTGAAAAAGAACAAACATTCACTCTCAAAATGTGGCAGGTAAAAAAAAATGAAACCAGAGACTTTGAAAGGTGCTCAACCAGAAATTTAATGTGCAACAAGTGCAAAAACATACTAATAGCGTGATAAGGTGGTTCACTGTGAAAACGTTCATAGGCTAGGCTGTGTTTACACTGCTGGGAAAAGTGGCTTAAACCAGAATATGTATTTATTTATTTAACTTTGCATATGCTACCCTATCAGATGTTTATGACAGTCTGAATGTAACAAAAAAACAGACTTTACTGATGCAATCCCGAACATTTCTTTCACTATAACATCCTCTCCACAAATATGTACATTAACACGTATGGTTATAAATTGTACTGAACTCAGACTTCCACAGTTTCATACCGCTCCAATACTTGCAACACCTACACATCGCTGCAATGTCACACTTAAAACACACTGATTTTCACAGATGCACCTGTGATGTCTCATGGAGCTTTGGTCCCCACACTCACACTAATCTTTGCACGTTGCTATCCATGCTCACCTTCTAAATGACACATTTATTGCCTTCTATAAACAGGTGCAAAAACCTAAAATGCCTTTCACACGGCTGAAGACGAATCATGGCACCTACATTTTCACACACTAATTCAATGTGCCTAACAAGAAAAATGATATATGCATTTATTTCTTAAAAGAACAACAACAAAACTCTGTTTGAAAAATTATACAGCATTCTGAAATATTTATTGATACCACTTTACAGTAAGGCTCCCCTTATAGATGGCTAATAAATAGTTTACAGATACGTTATTAATTCCTATAAACACTTTATAAATAATTAATAATAGTTTATTATGCATTAACTTAGGGTGACAGAGAGACAAAACTGACCAGTTTCTTGCCAAATACTGAGCTAAATCTGTTCACTTTTATATTTAATCTAGAGTTGTTATATTAAACATTTCAGACTAAGTTACTACCTTGTGAGCACAATAAGCATTTGTAAACCTATTTTTTTAGGATATAATATTGATAAGATAAGATAAGACTTTTTTGATCCCACATGAAATTGTTGTGCCAGAGTTTCAGTACAAAGGAACATAAACAAGGAATCTGTTGTAGTTAATTAGTTGTAGATACGTATATTGTAGTGATAAACTACAATATTATATGCTAAAGAAATAGGTTTACAAATGCTTATTATGCTTAAATGCTGCGGGATGGTATCTCGCATCTTCAACCAGGGTGGTCACTCTGGAATGAGTAGCACACCCAGGCTGATCCCACAGCTGTTCTGTAGGGCTGAGCTCAAGACTGTAGTCAGGTCATCCCGTCCTCTCCATTCCCAAATACTAGAAGTGGCAAACCTGCCTGTGGGGGAAGTCTTTTCACCATGGAGTTTGGTCCAGACTGGATGAATCCATCCATCCATTATATTTACCCGCTTCTTCCATTCTGGGTCGGGGGGTTCACTGGTGCCCATGTCCAGTTATCACTGTGCGAGAGGCGGGGGACACCCTGGACAGGTTTCCAGTCCATGACAGGGACACATAGAGACAAACAAGACAAACAACCATTCACTCTCTCATTCACACCTAGGGACAATTTAGAGTTACCAATCAGTCTAACATGCAAACACCACCTAGAAAGGTCCCAGGCTGCTGGGATTTTAACTGGCGACCTTCTCACTGAGAGGCAACAGCTCTACCAACTGAGCCAACTGAATCTACACACACACACACATACACACACACACACACACACACAATATCCCCCCACACACACTCATTTCAGAGCACCTGTGTAATGAATTAATTGTGACAGCTCCAACCTCTTTTCACTCTCAAAGACACACACAGCAGCATCAGTCACAAATGAAGGCATTTTCATTTCCATTAATTCAGCTGTGGATTAAAGCTGACCTATTTCTGCTAATGGAGCCTGCTTTGGACAGGAGAGAAGGGGGGATGAGGACAAACCAGATTAATCGCTATTATACACCTACATAATAGAAGTGAAAATCAGAAAAGCTTCTTTGACAACAGGTTCACCATTTGAGGTTTTAGTCTAAAGTCACTATAATACTGTTGTCGGCCTGTACAGAACATAAATACAAGGGTTAGCTTTCTGTGCCTCAGATTGGAAAAATTGTCTACTATTATGTGGCCAAAAGGAAATATTAAAATATATACAATTGCTGCTTTAACACAGTTTTCCTACCTTTCATTTTTTTTTCATACTTTGATGAAATATTTGCAGTTTTTTTTATGCCTGTCCAGTTGAATTCTATGTTTCATTGACTAAATTTAAAGTTGACTGTGTCAGAGAAAAGCAGTATTTAGAGTGAGGATCAAGCTGCACTGTGCAATTTTGGTGTCAGGGATTAGAGGGATTTGTGACTGCCCAACCAGCCAGGCCGAAGAATCATTTCTCTTCAGCACTTCATGATGACTGTTGGCTATTAGGTTATTTGCATGTGTTTCTTTAGGAGAAAGGGTCTGAAGGCAAAAACCTGTTTGAGAAGGAAAATATTTCCTATGAATATTTAAAGATTAACAATACTGTATATATGTATATGTGCGTGTGTGGGGTGCGTGTGTATGTGTGTGTGTGGGGGGGAGTGTTTGGGTGTGTGTGTGTGTGTGTGTGTGTGCGTGTGTGTGTGTGTGTGTGTGTGTGTTTGAATGTTCTCTTATATTTCCAGTAGTTCATTGCATCAATGAGGGCAGCTGTGGCTGAGCGGTTAGAGAAGTCATCCTCCAATGGGAAAGTTGTGTTCCCTTTCAGTCATGTCTCTCGGTGCAACATATGCTATGGGAATTGCACCCCCGCACGATTACCTGAGGGAATACATTCACACCTTTACGGCAGGGGCGTCAACGTTGCGCAAGAGGCCCCACCCTCTGTGTACTTAAGCCGCTGACGCCCATTCATCATTTTCTTATTGCCCTTCACCTCGCTTAAAACCTGAACTTTGTGGGACTTCTCTGTTGTCGCATTGCTCGATCAGAGGTGAGCTTGCTCCCTACGCTGAGCATACAGAGACATTTTTCCTGTGTACTGCTGGGCTGGTGAAAGCTAGTCCGGCGTTTTTCTACTTACCTCGAAGTTTTCTTCTCTCTTCGCAGCTGCTTCGCTCGACGGCGCTAACTGCGTCACAACACTCCCTGCTAACCATTAGAAGGCTAGCCAGTGAAAGCAAGACGACAGAGAGGACGGCTTCGAACAAAAGGAAGCTAGGAACAGCCTCAACGCTTCTCGTCTCCGGACATGGCTCCCGAGAAGGGAAAACGGAGGACAAAGACTCAGAAGAAAACCAGCAGGACGACGAGCCCTCACTCGCGCCCCTGCCCCAGCGGCTGCGGCTACACCCTTTCAGCGACGGACACCCACGAGGCCTGTCCTGTCTGCCTAAGGATTCTGCACGCAAGAAAAGCGCTGGAATCCCCCGACTCCTGCTCCCACTGCTGTCGGATGCCGATGGTAGTGAGGAAACGCCGCGCGGACGCGTTAGCTATATCCACAGCGAAGGCCGCGGCGCTGAAGGCCGCACGCCTCGTAGAGCTGCACGCTCCCGGGCAGGAGCTCGAGAACGTGGACCTGGAATGCAGTGGTCGAGTCGGGAATGAGAACGTGTCAGACTCCTCTGTCCCCGTCAAGGACTCGACGCTCGAAGTGTCTGACCAAGATGCCGAGTATGGTTGCAGAGGAGAAACTGTGGATTCCTCCCAGAACCTGGCACAAATTCTACCGGAACCGGACGTGTCAGTCCTTGCTCTGTTCGACCTGTGTCATAGGGCAGCAGATGCCTTGCAGGTCGCGTGGCCAGACCCCACGCCTTGCCAACAGGTTACAAGGCTGGTGGGAAACTACTTCTATCCGAAGCAGCAGCCGACAACGTCGCAAAAAAAATGTTCATTTTCCCTGACTTCCTCATGGAGCTCACGCGCTCCTGGGCGGAACCCGGAGCTCCCATGACGGTGCCACTATCTCGACTCCTCGATGTCGTTGAAATGGAGACAGCAGGCCTCGCCAGCGCACCCCTGATAGAGGAGACCATGGCAGCTCATCTGGCCCCCACAGCTACGGGGGCGAAGCTAGCATTGCCTAGCAGGGCCTGCCGCGCTTCGGAGAAACAACTCGAAAAGTGCTACAAGGCCCAGGGCCTCGCGGCTCGTGCGATGAACGCATCGACCATGATGCAGGCGTACCTTGCAGAAAAACTGCAGGATCTCCAGGTAACGACAAACGAACAAGCTGCAACGGAGGCCATGGAGGAGGCCCGCCGCGCCTCTGACTTTGTGCTCTGCATGATGGGGACAATAGCCATCACGCAAAACAGAGCAATGGCGGAAATAGTTGTCGCACAGTGCCATCTTTGGTTGACTTTGACGGACCTCCCGGAAAACCAGAGGTCCCCCTTCCTCCAGCACCCGATGGAGCCGAGGGGACTCTTCGGGGAAGCCCTGGAACACATCCAGGCCAGGCTGGAACAAAGATGCAGACAGGCGGAAGCCCTCCGCGAGGGGCTGCCGAGAAAAAGCTTTGCACCCCCAAAGGAAGGCATGCGTGGCCTTCCACGGAAGAGACCTACTGGTGACACTGAGACATTCCAGTACCGGCCAAGGGCCTCTTCGATGACCCCGTGTGGAAAGCAGATTCGGGCCTGATAAAACAGGACGAACTGATAATTTTACAGGTTTGCCCGCCCACGCGGCACGGAAACCTAACCTTTTGAGCCCAGTCTCCACTTGTAGAACAATACGAGGAGCTGGTGACATGTGTGTGCGCACTAAACATGACTCGTTCACTGTATGTGTAATCAAAACAAACACTGTTTCATGCATGTACAAAAATAAAAGTACCAAAGCACAGACTGCCCTGGTTCTTGACTCGAGTCCCATTTTCATAAAACATAAACCAAGTGGTCAAACTATGAACCGCAGCAAGATACTCGAGCTCTGCCTGAGACAGCCAGATCTCGCGATATCTTCTGTTGGGCCGACCAGCTTTCTCGAGAGAGCGCGAGAGGAGTCAAAGGCCACCCCGCCCCCGCACTCAAGCAAAACGAGCAACAGTTGGACATGCCTTCCAAGCTCATGATGCACGCGCAGGCCTGGAGGGCGTGTCTACCTAAGGAATGGGTCATAACAACGATATGTCATGGCCTCAAGTTGCAGTTCACTAGAAGACCGCCCTCCTCCACAGGGGTACTGCAATCTAAAATTAACCCTGCATGCACACATGTACTAAGGGAGGAAGTTTTGACGATGCTACAGAAGGGAGTAATAAGTTTGGTCCCGAAACGCAAACTACGCTCCGGCCACTACAGCAAGTACTTCCTGGTGACCAAAAAGGATCATTCCCTGAGACCGATACTGGATCTCAGGACTCTGAACAAGAGAATAAAAACGTTTAAGTTCAAGATGCATCGTTCCAGTGATGACCTTTGCTGACCTCTCAGTAAACAGTAAAGCAGTGTTGTATCTTTACAATATGTTTTATAATCACATATGTTATATGCTACATGTAAGCCATTCGGATATTCTAACTATAGTTCCCATGGGAGTTAGTCAAATGGCTCATTGAATTAGCATTTTTGCAGCCATTGGTATGTATATGAGGCNGTTCAATTTGTAATATTGAATAAAAATGGAAGTCCAAAGCCAGTCTATAAGAAAGGAAATGTAATTGGAAAGGAAACATCCCACCCCAAATGTATGGAAGCCATTGTGTCTCATATTTCAAATTAAAATGGATTAATGGAAATGCTTTTTAGTTTCCAAATAAAGCAGCACATTTTGACTCATAAATAAAATTTAAAATTAATAATCCAAACTGCATTTTCATTTTCTTCTTCGAGACTGCGCAATTTGTAAATTAATTAAAATGATAAATAAAATAACGTTTAACATTTAATTTTCAAAATATGTCCTAGTAAAAAGGGACCAAAATTCATTTTGAAATGTCAATTTTGAAAATTAAAATGAAATAGCAGAAATGCTTTTTCATTTCAAAGTCAAGCTGTCTTTTTGTCTCATAAATAAAATTTAAATTAAATAATTTTCATTTTCTAAATCAAGACTGCTCATTGTGTAAATTAATTAAAAAGATGAATAAAATAACGTTTAACATTTAATTTTCAAAACATGACACAGTAAAAAGTAACCAAAATTCATTTTGAAATGTCAAATTTGAAAATTAAAATGTATTAGCTAAAAAGCTTTTTAATTTCAAAGTCAAGCTGCCTTTTTTGTCTCATAAATAAAATGAAAAATAAATCATTTTCATTTTCTTCTTCAAGACTGCTCATTGTGTAGCAGAACTGCAGAGGAAACTAAGAACAATTTGCATTTTCATTTTCACTCTCAACCTGCTCCAAGTGTAACATTAATCAATCTCAGTTGGCAATTCCAAGTGACTGCTTCACAACGTCCACTGAATCATTGGCTGTTTTAGCAGCAGACAGAGTTTTAGACTCTAGTTTTCTCCAATAAAAGACAAACGTAAAATAAGTTGTCCCGAGTGAGATTCGAACCCGAGTCAAGAAAAAGGTTGGAACAGAAACCCAATGCTCTAACCACTGGACCACCAGGTTTGTTGAATGTTGTGGTTCCAGTTTTGCTTTTAAGGAATCACCCCTTAGAAAATCCTGGCTATGTCCATGTAAAATATGTTGATATGTAATCAGTTATTAACAGAAATTAAACTTAGTAACACTAACATATACTGTATAGCTTTGCATCCTCTGTAACGGAGCAGCTGTGTTTGCGCGTGCACTGGAGGGAGACATCTGTTTAACCAACCAGCGGCAGTAGGACACTTTCCTGTCTAAAACTCAGCCTGCTGCTAAAACAGCCAATCAGTGATTCAGTGGGCGTTGTGAAGCAGCCACTTGGAATTGCCAATTGAGATTGATTAATGTTACACTTGGAGCAGGTTGAGAGTGAAAATGAAAATGCAAATTGTTCTTAGTTTCCTCTGCAGTTCTGCTACACAATGAGCAGTCTTGAAGAAGAAAATGAAAATGATTTATTTTTCATTTTATTTATGAGACAAAAAAGGCAGCTTGACTTTGAAATTAAAAAGCTTTTTTGCTAATACATTTTAATTTTCAAATTTGACATTTCAAAATGAATTTTGGTCACTTTTTACTGGGACATGTTTTGAAAATTAAATGTTAAATGTTATTTTATTTATCTTTTTAATAAATTAACACAATGAGCAGTCTTGATTTAGAAAATGAAAATGATTTAATTTAATTTTTATTTATGAGACAAAAAAGGCAGCTTGACTTTGAAATGAAAAAGCATTTCTGCTATTTCATTTTAATTTTCAAAATTGACATTTCAAAATGAATTTTGGTCCCTTTTTACTAGGACATATTTTGAAAATTAAATGTTAAACGTTATTTTATTTATCATTTTAATTAATTTACAAATTGAGCAGTCTCGAAGAAGAAAATGAAAATGCAGTTTGGATTATTAATTTTAAATTTTATTTATGAGTCAAAATGTGTTGCTTTATTTGGAAACTAAAAAGCATCTTCGAAACATCTCCAGACTTCGCCCATCCCTAACTTTTTCCGATGCTGAGAAGCTCGTCCATGCTTTTGTCTCCTCCAGGCTCGACTACTGCAACTCCCTGTTTATTGGAATCCCTGGTAAATACCTTCAGAAGCTTCAATATATTCAAAACAGTGCAGCAAGGATTTTGTTGAGAGTTTGTAAATTTGAACATATTACACCCATTCTCCATAACCTTCATTGGCTTCCTGTCGCCTACAGAATTCAGTACAAAACTGCTCTCATTACACATCAATGCTTACACGGAACTTCACCAGATTATCTAAAGGACATTCTTGCACCATACTCATCCACCCGGTCTCTACGGTCACAGAACAGTCATCTACTTCACATTCCGAGAACCAAATTAAGGACCATGGGAGACCGGGCTTTCAGTGTGGCTGCCCCCCGCCTGTGGAACTCTCTTCCTGACTGCCTAAGAGCTCCACAGTCACTGGTTGACTTTAAGAGCGGCTTGAAGACCTTTCTTTTTAACCAAGCATACTCTGCCTCCTCATGATTCTATCTTTGATCTTAGTTGATACTGTTATTGATTTTACTTGTTTTATTACTTGTTTTATTGACATTTAATTCTGTTGCACTTTGTAGCACTTTGAGATTTTCATTAATGAAAAGTGCGTTATAAATTGAATTTATTATTATTATTATTATTATTATTATTATTACATTTCCATTAATCCATTTTAATTTGAAATATGAGACACAATGGCTTCCATACAATCGGCCTTTTCTGTATTCTCATTCTACATTAAAAAGTAAATAAAAATCAATTGGAAAGGTTCTAGTTATATACATACTTTAAATTCATATGCATGTTTAACATTACAACATTTAATATTAAATTTTCAAACCAATATACAGACCCTTTCCAAAAAATTAGAATATCATGGAAAATTTGTTTAACTTCCATAATTCCATTCAAAAAGTTACTTTTTAATAGATGATAATATATTCAGGGCCCACAATAATTTCAAGTATTTATTTGTATATTTTTACATAATTTGAACTTCCAGCTCATGAAACCCACAAAAACAGGATTTCAAAAAATTATAATACTGTGGAGAAATCAGCCCAAATTTTGCAGAGCATGAATGTTTTAAACTGAGTGTGACACAGTAATCATCTACTAAACTCAAAGCACCTGCACAGGTTTCCTCAGGTGTCATTAAATTGCTTCAGTTTAGTTCAATTGTCTCAGTTCGGTTTAATATGGGAAAGACTGCTGATAATAACTGGCCAAAAGACCATCATTGATACCCTCCATAGGATGAGTAAGCCACAAAAGTTCATAGCTAAGGAGGCTGGCTGTTCACAGAGTGCTGTGTCCAAACATATCAATGGAACGTCTAGTGGAAGGGCAAAACGTGGCAGGAGAAGATGCACCAGCAAAAACGATGACCATGGGCTTCAGCAGATTATCAAGCAGAGAAGATTGCAGAATCTGGCAGAAGTTCAGAAAGACTGGAATGAGGTGGGAGTCACAGCTTCAAAAATCACCACATTCAGGCCCTGTTTACACGGACACTGTGTGGGGGAAACGCAACTTTTGGGTATGTTAATTAGGTTGAAAGTTTTGCGTTGACATGGGCGAATTCTGTGGATACGACTCTCTCCCCCCCACCCCCCGTACTCATGAATTTACTGTAGTTACCATGCTGGGCCATTAGATGGCGCTGTGATTTTTGGAACCTTCACCACTGCGCATGTGTGCAGCCTGGGGTAAACAGAGCACACGAGGCAGCCTGTTTTCCTCTCTGGCTAAAAGTTCAGCTACTACAAGTTGTTGTCAACAAGTTAACAACAAGGTAAAGCTGGAATTTGGATAAGAGTCAACAGATTTGACACCAAGTGGGGCCGCTTCATCTGCACACCAGTTGCTGACTGGACCGGAACCGAGTCAACATGTCTGACTTTACTCCGTGAGAATCAGCTGATTTACAGCAGCGCTACAAGGTAAACCATGTTCTTAATAATGTTTCCTTGTGTTTAGTTCGATCACAGAACAACCAACTGAGGTTTTATTTTTATTTTTTTCCTGCGAGGTCGAAGCTGTTCCACGAAGCGGACCGGCGGTTCGGATGTGGGTCCAGTGGGATGAAAACAACAGAGTCCAGTTCATTAAAGTTCGGTTAACGTGTTTTTAAAAGTGTTCAATTTAATTCTCAGTGTTTGTGACATGAGTTTGTGGTGTTGAATAAACAAATAAATAAAAAATCAACCTGGTGTCTTCATTTTCAGCAGCATGTTAGGCATGACGTAACGAGTCCAGATAGCTTCATTTAGCTCAGATAAATTTAAATATCTCCCACGCTAACATAAATACTGTTTATTATTGTTAAACTGTTAATATATAGCACATTTAGTATGTTATAGTGCAGCGTGACACGTGAAATGTCCGACTGCCTCGTTAACAGACAACTGGATCCAGGCAGCTGGCTCTCTTCCAACACAGATGCAGGTAAGGTGTAGAATAATTAAATATGAGAATCAAAATATATTCCATCAGCTATAGTTCAGAAAGTGGTGCGTGTGTCCACTGTCCAGTCCACCGCCATTGTTAAAATGCCGGCTGTCTGCGCGTGCGTGCTGCGTGCATGTGTTCAAATAAAAGCTCCACGGGAGATGTTTACATTATCAACGGGGGGTCTGCGAAAAACTTCCACCTTGAGAGCAGGGTCAGAAAAGTATCGGAGTCATCGAGGGGGGCCAGCAGCGTCGTGTAGGCGATAAGCAAAGTCGCAAAGAGAAAGTAGCGGTTATACTCAAAATACGCGCCGTGTAAACAGGCCCTCAGACGCATCCGGGAGATGGGCTACAACCGTTGGGTTCCTCGGCCCTCTTTTCCGATGAAAGTAAAGTGTGCCTTTCATTCTGAAATCAATGTCCCAGGGTTTAGAGGAAGAAGGGTGCGGAACAGAGCCCATACTGCTTGAGGTCCAGTGTGAAATATACGCAGTCAGTCATGATTTGGGGTGCAATGTCCGGTGCAGGTGTTGATAAACTCTGCTTTCTTAAATCCAAAATCCTGATGCATGCTCAATAATCCAGGTAGAAAAATCTAAAAAATTTGTCTGGTCCTCTGGACATTCAAAAAAACAAAACAAAAACAAAAGTAGAAACGTTTTGTCTTTTGTCCGAAAGACTGCTTCAGTCTGAGGTGATGTATTCAGCTCAGTCAGCTATTTATAAGACTGAGCTGAATACAGCACCTCAGACTGAAGAAGTCTTTCAGACGAAAGACGAAAATTTCTACTTTTTGTTTTGATTGTTTTTTGAATGTCCAGAGGACCGGACGTAACTTTTTTAGAGTCTACCAGAATGTTTCAGAGGACTTCATGATTCCTTCTGCTGAGGATCTGTATGGAGATGCAGATTTCATCTTCCAGCAGGAACCGGCCCCCCTTGGCGTCTGGTGATTTTTTTTATGGGGGGGCGCCACAAACTGTTTAATTTTTTTAAGCATGAAATCAAAAAAGGCGTTCAATACAGGATCAACTGGACTTTATTTGTTGCAGAAAACGTTTCGACTTCTGTCCAGAAGTCTTTTTCAATTCTGAATGGAAGCTGTGAGAACGAGAAGTTTTATACAGGCTTACAAGTCACGCACCAACATATGAAATTGGAAACTGAAATAACACCACAAATTAACTAACATGCCCATTCTATTTAAATTGACAAAACGACACATCCCAGCTTAACAAAAGGGGGTTTGTAACACATACATGTAAATTGAAAGATCACACCTAACAGTAGGAGGTTCCCTTGAGGTCTCTGTTAGAAGACACAAAACTGTATGTAAATTGACAAACAACACCTCCCAAACAACAACAGAGGCTACTCAGAGAACTTTGTTAGTCTAATTTACAGACAAGGCATCCCTGCTCCCATCCGGTGTAAAACGTTTCGGAATCAAATCCAAAACTGAGTTATAGGTCTTAGACAGTTGAAATCTCAGACCTCCTCCTCTGTTAAGAGAAGGTTTTTCTCTCTTAACATACACAGCTTCCTTTACCCCCCTCTCAAACCATCTGTGTTCTCGGTCCAAAATTTGAACATTCTGGTCCTCAAATGAGTGTCCCTTGTCCGTGAGGTGGAGGTGAACGGCTGAGTTTTGTCCAGAGGAGGTTGCTCTCCTATGTTGAGACATTCTTTTGTGGATAGGTTGTTTCGTTTCTCCGATGTAACGGTCTGAGCAGACTTCGCTGCACTGGACTGCATAAACCACCCCACTCTGTTTGTGTGTGGGGGTTCTGTCCTTCGGATGCACCAGCCTCTGTCTGAGAGTCCGGCTGGGTTTGAAGTGTACTGGGATGTTGTGTTTGTTGAAAATCCTTCTGAAATTCTCTGAGACTCCAGCAACATAAGGAATGACAATGTTTTTCCGTCTGTTAGACTTTTTCTGTTCATTATTGTGTTTAAACACAATAATGAACAGAAAAAGTCTAACAGACGGAAAAACATTGTCATTCCTTATGTTGCTGGAGTCTCAGAGAATTTCAGAAGGATTTTCAACAAACACAACATCCCAGTACACTTCAAACCCAGCCGGACTCTCAGACAGAGGCTGGTGCATCCGAAGGACAGAACCCCCACACACAAACAGAGTGGGGTGGTTTATGCAGTCCAGTGCAGCGAAGTCTGCTCAGACCGTTACATCGGAGAAACGAAACAACCTATCCACAAAAGAATGTCTCAACATAGGAGAGCAACCTCCTCTGGACAAAACTCAGCCGTTCACCTCCACCTCACGGACAAGGGACACTCCTTTGAGGACCAGAATGTTCAAATTTTGGACCGAGAACACAGATGGTTTGAGAGGGGGGTAAAGGAAGCTGTGTATGTTAAGAGAGAAAAACCTTCTCTTAACAGAGGAGGAGGTCTGAGATTTCAACTGTCTAAGACCTATAACTCAGTTTTGGATTTGATTCCGAAACGTTTTACACCGGATGGGAGCAGGGATGCCTTGTCTGTAAATTAGACTAACAAAGTTCTCTGAGTAGCCTCTGTTGTTGTTTGGGAGGTGTTGTTTGTCAATTTACATACAGTTTTGTGTCTTCTAACAGAGACCTCAAGGGAACCTCCTACTGTTAGGTGTGATCTTTCAATTTACATGTATGTGTTACAAACCCCCTTTTGTTAAGCTGGGATGTGTCGTTTTGTCAATTTAAATAGAATGGGCATGTTAGTTAATTTGTGGTGTTATTTCAGTTTCCAATTTCATATGTTGGTGCGTGACTTGTAAGCCTGTATAAAACTTCTCGTTCTCACAGCTTCCATTCAGAATTGAAAAAGACTTCTGGACAGAAGTCGAAACGTTTTCTGCAACAAATAAAGTCCAGTTGATCCTGTATTGAACGCCTTTTTTGATTTCATCATGTCCTGGACGACTGAGAATCTTCACCAGCATATTTTTTAAGCATGTGTAGAAGTATGCATAATTATGTTTGTATACTGTAAAGTAAGTTTGTTCATGTTTTTATTTGTATATATGTATCCATTTGTATAAAACTATCATTAATAAAACATGGTTCATCTTCACCTTGTTTGATGCATCAGTGTGAAAAGAGAATGGGAGTGTTCTGCTTCCACTTTTCAATTGTTGGACAACTTCTATCATATTCTGTTATAATTATTTTAGTAATACAAGTTCATAATATAAATAGAATTGTGAGGGTCCAGACTTAAATAAGGACAAAGGTGTTCAAAAATCCACCAAATAATTCAATTTAATAGTTCCAAAAATAAACTAACAAAGAATTAAATTTCAATGAAAAATAAATCAAAAGATAATAACAAATTTGGGCCCAACTTAAACAGGTCAACTGAAGTCTAACAAGGAGGAATGATTCCAGATTAGATTTTAAATAACTGATTTATGGAGAAGAAAAATGATCTATTTTACTGTGATCCACCTGATGAGCTCCACCTATATTTAGGGCCAGTTTACACGGCGCATATTTTGAGTGGAACCGCTACTTTCTCTTTGCGTCTTTGCTTATTGCCTACACGACGCTGCTGGCCCCCCTCTTTGCATCCGATACTTTCCTGATCCACCTCTCAGGGTGGAACTTTTTCGCTGACCCTCCGCTGATAATGTAAACATCTCCCGCTGATCTTTTGTGTCAACCACATGCGCGCAGCTCACACGCGCGGACAGTCTAGGGCAGGCGGACATTTCACGTGTCACGCTGCAAAATATAACAGTTTAACAATAATAAACAGTATTTATGTTGGCGTGGGAGATGTAAATTTATCTGAACTACAGTATCTATCTGGACTCGTTACATTTTTTAAACAGTGCGTAACGTGCTGTGAAAATGAAGACACCAGGTTTATTTTTTATTTATTTATTTATTCAGCACCACAAACTTTACGTAACACAAACACTGAGAATTAAACTGAACACACTATTAAAACACGTGAACCGAACTGTAACTACGTTAATGAACTGGACTCTTGCTGTGTGTTCATCTGGACCCATCAGAACCGGTCTGCCTGTTTGTTGGAACGACAGCTCCACCTGGCAGAAATAAATAAATAAATAAATAAAAACTCTGTTGTTGTGTGATCAAATTAAACACAAGCAAACATTATATTAAGAACGTTGATTTACCTGCTGTAAGTCAGCTGTTTATCACGGAGTAAAGTCCGGTTCTGGTCCACAGTCCACTCAGCGTCTGGTGTGCAGCTTGTTAGATGAAGCAGTCCCGCTTGGTGTCAAATCTGTCGACTCTTATCCAAAATCCAGCTTTAACTTGTTGTTAACTTGTTGTTAGCTCAACTTTTAGCACAAAAGAAAGTAGCAGACTGCCAGCAGAGTGAG